>OZ018334.1:79003861-79292228 GCA_963969495.1 Ceratothoa steindachneri
GTGTATGATAGGTGTGCATGTATGGGGCTTGTGTGTGGCGGGGTAGAGGGCGTGCTTGCAGCCTTCTGGCCAGGAAAACAACCCTGAGTGGACGATATGCTTACAGCACATAGTCCCCCCCCCCCTCGCTATTAAAGGTCTTCGGTGTGGATAAATGATGGGGGCATCGTGCTTAATAAGGTATAATGGGGGAGGGAGGAGGGGTTAATTTTAGTGTTACGCCGACCGCGGCTCGTATAACCAAGGAAACTCAATGAGGCTTATAGTTTTTATACTATGCCTAATTTGACTCACTATCCCCGGCCTGTTATTAATTTGGGGCTGTCCATTTGTCACGTGACTGCGAGAATATTTAGATTAATTATATATATATATATATATATATATATATATATATATATATATTATATATATATATATATATATATATACAGATCATGAAATTGCTTACCGTCATCTCCTAATTGTAAGACATGAAAAAGAGGGAAATATATATTTAATTGAGTGATATAGTCAAAGTACCTCGTTTAATACGGGTTAACAACAGCATCATAAGGGTACACTATATAAGACCATAATCAGATGTATATTACCGTCCCAAATTTAGGAATGAAATACCAAAATCTGCATTTTCAAAATATTCGTTTAATTCAGATGAAAAGTGAACAGATTATTCATCCAAATTTGTCTCTTATAGTGTCCAAATTTCTGTTCAAAGAACAGCGGCTAAAAAAAAAGTTATGAGGAAAGTATTTGAAGAAATATTGCGCCGAAAACGAGAGAGCGACAAGTATATATTCAGCAATAACCAGAAAACATAATTATCCCATAGACAACTGAGCAAAATATTAATAAGAACTATGCAGACCCTTGTTCTGAATGACTTGAACGCATCTTCGGTCGCTGGACCACCAATTTCCCGCCGCATTGTTCGGACCATGATTTTATCTAGTCTTTTTTCTAATCTTTGCCAGAGATCTTCAACGTCGTCGGTTTCTGAGGGAAACATTTTTCCACAAGTATCTTCAATATGGATTTTATCGGGCTTAAATCAGGTATGTGCGCAGGCAGTTCACCACATGGATACTTTCAGTATACAAAACTGCTTCACTGTCTTTGCTGTGTGATACGGGTCATTAACTGCATGAAAACAGGCTCACGTCTCTCAATGTTCAGAGAGAGGGGATCATATGTTGCTGAAGCAGATTCTTGTATACCGCAGCGTTTACTTTGTCGATTAAACGGACGAGTGGATCGACTCCAGCCCAGCCAACCACACCGTAACGCTCATCTCTCAACTACCCTTCTTCTCAAAAGTCCTTGAAAGACTTATAAGAAACCCGACTTCTTGGTCAACTCTCCTCTAACGTTAGTGAGCTCTTTCTGTCTGTTCCAAGGCAAGACACAACAACTGAATTAGCTCTACTAAATGTAATGGACAGCCCTGCCATTCGGGCGAGGCTAGTCAGCCTTCCATTCTGGTACTCCTGAACCTCTCAACGACATTTGGCGCTATAGATCACAGTGTCCTTCTTAACAACCTCATTGAATTCTTGGTTGTCTCTGGCACTGTTCTCAATTCGTTTCGCTCGTACTTTTCATCTCGTACTCAATCCATCCATATCAGTAATGATGTATCTCGGCCGGCGGAAGTGCGTTTGGGTGTTCTAGGCCCACAGCTTTTGTATCTATCTTCTTCCTCTTGGTATTCTCATGCGCAGTCTTGGTCTGTCAAGGCATGTCAATGCTGATAACACACAAATCTATCTCTTCTTTTCTCCAGCTTCGTTTGTGAAAACTCTTAGAAATATACTATGCACTTAGAACATCACCAGTAAATGATTCTCGGATAACTTTCTGAAACTGAACCATGGAAAAACTAGGCTATTACCGGTAGACACTATTGGTGACACGGCGTAGTGCAAAACCAATGCCCCCTAACTAAACCTTGGTGCCTACCATGCCCCCCTTTCTCATAAAGTTAAAAATCTGA
Source organism: Ceratothoa steindachneri (assembly GCA_963969495.1). Lineage (NCBI taxonomy): Eukaryota > Metazoa > Arthropoda > Malacostraca > Isopoda > Cymothoidae > Ceratothoa > Ceratothoa steindachneri. The sequence continues at coordinate 79,005,855 of OZ018334.1, forward strand.
TTGTGACCTTTGATAGCCTAAGTATAAGCAACACACATATATGATATATATTTTTTAAATATTTTCGCCTTTAGACTTCACTCGCATGATGTATGGGTATTACATAAGCTTTCTACTCCATTGCGACATATTAATACAAAATGGTAAAATAAAAGTGTGTAACAATAGAAAGATTTTTCTCATCAGAAAACAGGAAAAACACCAATAAGAGCCGTAAGGCGTTTCTTATTAGATTATACAAAATTCGTCTATGTTTTTGGATGGATTTTATTCCACTCTTTTTGAGTTCAATAATTTTGCGAGGGTCTCTTTTGTGCACACGCTTCTTCAGCTCAGTGGTCTTCACCAATTGCGCTCTTGGAAATATTTCCTCAGCTAAGTTTTTACAACAATTGACAAATCTTTTACGTAAATTAGGAGCTAACTATCCTTTTCGAACGTCCCAATTTACTCTAGAATCATTTCGAAAACGCTTTAAAGACATCCGAAGTGTCAGGTTATAGGACAAAAATGACTATATATAGTGTATACATTAAAACACAAAAGCTACTCATGTTACCTATATTTTTGTTCTCGCATAATTTCGACTTGAATACCAAAACCAGCTTTTATTTACTATAGTCTCTCCTGTTCCAAATGATTTAAATATACCATCCAACTTTGCCAACCAGGAGGAGACTGGGCGATGTTCCGGGATTCCATGATTGCCATGGGAATGGCTTCCACCCAGCGCTTAAAGCGATGCACCATCGTTAGTAAGTTGGTTTTGTCTTGGCAGCACAGAAATGGTACTACGATGCCCGTGTGAATTTCTCGAGCCGTTCGGAGCCATGAACACACGGAGGGGCATAAGTGAGGGCATTTCGTTGCATATTTGAGCATTGACATTGTACACCGGTGCTAGCCCAACAAAGTTTTAATCCCTTGATGAAAAGACTGCTAGGCAACGAAAACCCTACCGCGAGGCTGCATGAATATACAACCGTTGTTTCTATGTGAAGGTGTCGCAATACATCCGGAATTTCCCCCAAGTAGAATGTGACCTTTTAAATTTTAGTGCAACAAGTAGACTAGCGAATTCAGGATCCTCGTTTTGCAGGGCAGCAATTGCGTAGTAATCAATGTTTGTGGAAAGTGGCCCGATTTCGGTGATGGCTAGGCGAGAGAGAGAGAGAGAGAATCAGCCACGACGTTGTTTTGGCCCTTAACATGGCGAATGTTGGTGAAGAATTACGGCGGAAGTATGAAGATTCCAAGAAAAATAGTGACATCCCATCGGGCATAAATTGTGCATCCACCAGCCCCAGAACTGTGGAGGCCTTCTTTGTAGAAAAGACCCGCTATGGTTGTAGTCCACTCGGGGACCTATTAACCACCGAATGCGCCAATGACGCCGTCTTTTAGAGGGCTTAACGGAGAAGTTCCGACCCGTCCCACGAGCCTTGTCCTTCTCCTTTCTCGAATCTTTTAAAGGTCCTTTCGGGGTCAGTCTTCAAGGCGCTCAAGGGTGCGGCTAATGCCACCTTCTTAGGACATTCGTCACCTGAGTTATGCCACTCGGTAGACAAGTGTGGCGGCTTCCATTTCTGAAAGTGGTCACGTGAGGGGGCAGAGGGCCTCGATATTGGACGGATCGGGGTTTGCTCCCTTAGTGGCATCCGTGGGAGGTAGAACCCACAAAAAGGTTTCGAATGGGCATGGGGATCTAACGCGCTCGTAAGTCTGGAAGGGCCAGGAGCAAGAGTACGCCTTTAACCTAAGAAGTGCAAGAACTGCCTGGGAGCGCAGACAGTGAGGACAAAATTTTTAGCCTCTCTGAACGAAATTTGGTCTGCAGCAAGAACGGCCAGGACCTCATTTTCAAACAAATAGGAATCACACGAAACATCTTTATCATATACGACCGTAGAGAAGTCTCACATATTTCAGCTTAACGCGAATTACCAGCACTATAGGATTCATTCGTATGGATGAAACGGTGGAAATGATACACCGCGATAACGGCACGAAAGTCTTTAAGCGGGAGCGATACCATCCAACACTTAACGACTCAGGGAGCCTATCTAGGTAGAAAGTGACGAAGAGCTTTGGGGTGGGTCGAGACCCCTCTCTACTTCTGCGACAATCGTTCGACCTTGAACGGCCCCTGGTCGGCCAGCTCTTCAGCCATAACCTCAACGGAGTAAATCTACAGTTCCTCCGCATACACTATCCATTTTACAAAGTTTATGGTAAGGTTTAGTGTCACTAGTACAGGTGTGCCATTGAATGTCCGGAGACCACTCAGTTTGGTACTCTGGCTAGGACACCTTAACAAAGAGCGCCCCATTGGAGAAACGCGAAACTCTTGGTACCCTACTAAGGAGAAGGACTAGGCCACTGCCTTGAGGAAACATGTGTCCGTTCATTTAACATTGCTTCATCATTCGCGCGAATTACTAAGAGACGCTTGAAAGCAGCGGGCTCGAAGACGCCCGGTATCCACTCTATGGGCGGTCCTAGGCTTCCCGAGGCTCCGCCTTCCTCAGTCATATATTTTTAGAGTGGGTAGGGGACTAACCCTTTCTCTCTCTCCTCAAAGGTGCCTGATGCTGGAAGGACCAGCCTCGGTCAGGATCCCCACCGAATCGAGTTAGGTTTACATTTTTGCCCAAATGTTCATTATCGGGCATTAAAATCAAGTTTAATTTTCGTGCATGAATATTCCATTTTCATTATCGGGCATGAAGACACATTTTCATTATCGGGCATGCAAATTCATTTGCATCATCGAGCATTGAAGATCCACTTTCATGATCGGGCACTAAGACTCATTTCCATTATCGGGCAGGAAGATTTATTTTCATTAGCGGGCAGAAAGACCAATTTTCATTATCGGGCATGACTATCCATTTTTATTTGCTGGTATGAATATCCCTCTTCGTTATCGGACATGAGCGAACGCCCATTTTCATTATCGCGCATGTAGCCCCATTTTTATTATCGGGCATGAAGACCCATTTTCATTATCGGACATGAATGAAAATGGATCTCATTAGCGAGCATGAGATCCATTTTTTTTACCAGGATTGCAAGCGCTAAATGCTATGTATGCGTCAGCATGTTTTGCCACTGACTTATCGGTATCTTCTTAGTAAAGCAGGACGCCACAAAGGAGTTTTATTTTCATGTTTCTATTGGGTCACATTCGAAAAATTGATTAAAGGTTTGAACAGAATGACGCAAATCAAGTTAAGTATTTTGTAACATCCTACGTTTGTCTGCAGGCAATGCGTTGCAATTAGAAAAAAAGCAACAGAAGTCGCAATCCGTCTCAACGCGTACTTCAGACCAACGTCATTAGTCAGACCAATATTAGTTTATGGAGCTCCCTTCTCGTCTCTACAATTGATTAGAGATGCGGATATCATAGAACAGGTACGACGTCGCTATACGAAAATGATAAAGGAAATAAAGCATCTTAGCTACAATGATAGGTTTAAAAAATTCAATCTTTCTTTGCTCGAACATAGAAGGAAAAGGGGAAAATAAATAGCTATTTTTGCCCTCCCAACTCTTCATTACTTATCCCCCCTCTTATTCTATCAATATGAAATGAAGGAATAGAAAGATAGAAATTATTGATGGATATGCCCGAGAATACAGATAATCTTTTTATTTGACAGGCGTGACAGCGACGCGAGGACACGACAAAAAAAAAATGAAGATTCGGAAATTCAAAACGGTGAAAATTTGCCTTCAGCAACCGCATTGTTCAAGTCTGAAACAATCTACCACAAGAAGTAGTCAACGCTCAAAACACAGAAATTATGAAGAAAAATTCGATGAATATTTAAAAGAAAATAAAGTTATAATAGCTTACAAATATTAGAGGGGGTTCTAGCCAAATTAGACTTATTTTTAATAGGGCTTACCATGTATGAGCCTTTATGGTTCCCTGTAAGTGCCAATAGGTTGTTTGTTTGCTCTTTCCCGTATGATCAAACTGAAAAAAGACCATTGTGCACATTTTCCAGCAAATTTGGTGGAACATTGAATGTAGTATAATAATTTATGTTTGATGTCATTGTCATTTTCATTATTCTATATATTTCAATCATTAATTTAAATATAAAATATTCATTATTTTTTTCTAGAGAATGATAATTTGCTTAGCTAAACTTTGATGTTAACCAGGGGATAAATTTTTCACTAAAACTTAATATTGCGTGACTCATGACAAAGGCTCCGGCGCAGAAGTAAAAGCGTCGGCTCTCTCAGTTCTGTCAAAAGGGTCAACTTCCACGTATTCATAACTAAAGGCGTTTTGGACGTCTTTTTTCAATAAATTCATTGTTACAAGAGAAAGTTAATGATAGCTTACCCAAAATACTAACAAGAGGAATAAGCTACTCCAGACGGCAACGATATTCTCTGTAACGAAATATCATAAATCCCTGGACACAGTATTAATCCTTTTTCCAAGGTAAGCCAATCATTTATCATTCTCTTTGCTCATGTTAAGTTTAACTCATTAAAAGTTCTTATGGTAGTTCAAAACTATTTAGTTGCCGAAAATGAGATAAATACGAGGGTTTTTCAAAAAGTTCGTAGAAAACGAATATTACAAGAAAATGGCTTATTCGGCTTCTTTGACAAAGCAACTTAGCAAGAATTTCTTTGGGAGTTGATCTCACACCCCCGTAGTCTTGATCTAGCTCCATCCTCCGACTTTTTCTTCTTCCAAACATTACAAAAAGAATGAAGAACATTCGTTTTTCTTCTGTTAATGATGTTAAAAGAGCAGTTGGTATCATTGCTTGCTTGAAATTTATACTTTTTCAAGACCCTTCGTAGACACGAAAAGAATTGGTGGAGTCGATGACAAAAAGTTTTAATGATGCATCAAATGTGAATTTCTGAAAATGGCTCCAAAAATAGCGATTTATTTTTATTCAAGGTAAAATAGCACAGATGCAGATTATATTGAATGTGGCATCTCACTTCCCGGTAATGGCAGTTTCACACTCGAGCTACCATCATCGAAATGTTCGCCGTGCTCCTTTTTATAAATCTGAGTAATATATATAATGCTGATTGTGGACATATTTTGAAGGTAAGCATTAAGAAATGTTCTTAAAATCCACCCAAACAGCAAACAACGCCGTTCCTATCGACTCGACTAACTACGCTTGTCTTTGCGGGGTCTCTTCCTCGGGGAGCTCCATTCTTTCGACTCGTTCCTGGATTAATTATAGGGTCCATGTTACATTAATTGTTATTAAATAACATAAATTTTCATCATACACTGGTAAATGACTTTAATTTGATGACAAACACACCTATGGTTATTCTTCTGCTCAGGCGGCTCAAGCGTGCTGAAATGTTGTTTAATCCAAGTTCATTATGCAAAATTTGGTGATTTAGTTTTATATAAATATCTAAAGTGTTACCAAATCTCTTAAATTGCAATTCATCTGTTTCCCATTACTAGTTCCTCTATAACTTGGATGCTTTCCTCAGTGCCGAATGGTTTTAGACCTCCGGATCGCCTCGGTAAGGTTCTTCGGGAAGCGCTTCGGACAGCCACGCGGTTAAGTCGGACTTACGTCACTCTTTCTATCATATATCTATTCACCCCTGTGCCCGCCCCTGGTTCGTAGCCAGTTACTAGGGTAAGAAGACATTCAGGTTTAAGAGGCTCCCTATAGAGTTCGGTGGCGCCCTTTTAGCATACAGCAAGGAATGGCCCCCATATTTCTAACTTTGTTTCCCTTGATCTAAATAGATCAATCCAGCAACAGTGTCGAGAATGAAAGTTCCTTGCCGTCATGTGCCCCGTCGAAACCACGAGGTCAGTCCATGTGAGCGAGGACCGTGTAAACAGTCAGAATATTGAACTTCTTTCTGCGATAAGCGAGGGATTGGAATCTCAAACACGCGCATCTGTCGTATCCCAGGAAGTTATCAAGAAACCCCCGCGGGAGTACTTCCCATCCCTATATCGCCGTGTTGGTTCGTGGAGAGATTTCCCCACGCCCACCCTGGGCGGGGGCATTAACGGTTCCGGCTGGTCCCAACTGGGCATCGACAGTATATGCCTACCCTTTACAACGAAACACGTCATTCTCGATCGCGCTCCATTTCTCTACGAGCCGAAGGCTGGAATTATACCGAAGGATCTGAGCCCCAGTCAATTGGCCCATCTTTGGTTTCGGTACATTTAGTTTAGCATGAATACTCCCCCCAGTTAGTGTTACTACTAGAGGTTAAACTCCCCGTGGTTAACGTCCCTCGAATAACCATCCGATCCCCCGTTTCATCTTTTAAAGCCTCGCACCCAAGCCAGGCTGAGACGAATCATCTGTGGCTACCTTACCTTGCCAGTCATTCCTTTGTGCGTATGTACAGAGGCTCGTATCCCCCCCCCCCCGTAGAGCTCGCACCGAGTAGCTCTGTTAGTTCGTTTATTGTATACATCGAGTATCCATTGCCATTATTCTATTTACTCTATTTATTGGGTATAACTGTGTAAATATTAGTTATTTTTTTACCTACTTTTTCATAAGCCTCATAGCCCGCAGCCTTCATTAATTTAATATTAGCCAACTGCACTCAATCGTTTTGTATTTAAATCCTTCGCTTATGTCCAGGGAAGTTGGACCCCAACTCCCCCCATTTCTATCCTCCCCCATCTCTGTTGTGACCAGAGTCGAGTCAAGGTCACCCGTTTGACCTTGAGCGTCCACGCATATTGGGTAGAATTGATGTATATGTCGGGGTCATTCTACGACACTGTTTTATTTTCAACTCTGTGCCCTCACCAGAAATATTTTCCTAGTTTACGAAGACGATCTCCCTCTTTACCTAAAAAGAAAGTTATGGGTGCTGCTTTTCTCTGATATCTACCAGTTTTTTAATAAAACTTTCTTGCAAATCATTTGTACCGGAATAAAATTATCTGGATTTGGAACTTAGGCTAGGAGGGGGGGGGGGAAATTAAACTTTTAAGTATGCAAGGAGTTGCGACTAACATTTAAATCGCATTTGAACCATAACGCCTGGAAGATAGTAAAAAAGCGAAGATGATTTGTTTCTAAAAGTTTTAGGTCACATTAGAAATGCGTATGCATGAATAAAACATTTTGGGGGTATTCTAAAAAATTATAAAACATTTAGTTGGGGGGGAGAGATTCTAAAAATAAATTTATTCATATTTTTTACCATTTAATGTGCTACATAATTGTAATGTAGCTGGTAGATCTCATAGTAAAGCACCTAATTATGGCCCGTTGATAATTATTTATGGCACTTAGCATTTGTGCTGATAAGACTATGATTCTGAATCTCACACACGATTCCTCATGATTTAGGACAAATATTTAGAACTGTAATTTAAATAATGGAATAAAACTCCAAGAACTTTCGCAATGTCATAGATAGAAAGGTGCACAAAACCCGAGTGAAATAAATGAGAGGAAATTTAGACAGGTGAAAAGATGATTCAGTGATAGAGTGAGACGAGCAACAATGACTACCGCTGATCGGATGCTGCACACAAACACCCACCCCCCAAATAGACGAACAGAAAAGCTTAACACCAATGGACAGTCAGTCCATGGCTTAGCCTTTTTTTGCCTGCTTTAATCTAGGGAGCAATTTCATTGATGTTCAAAAGACTGCACCTGTGATCTTACATAGTTATTTTTAGTTATATATTTAAGATTTAAGTAGCTTTTGATCGATTTTAAACGGTTGAAACATTGTAGGTTCGGTGATAGCGTGAACGTGAAAGACCCATGCAAAAATAACTATACTAAATTTTATTTTAAAAAATAGGAAATGATTCTTGTAGTGTAATTAGTGTTTGCAGCGTCTTTGTCTCTGTTGTTAGACGCTCTCCTTCCGGTGGAAGCCTTCGCTCTCGCTTCAACTATGGGGAAACGAACACACGAACTCTTGTCACTTTTGTCGCACCGCAGGGGAAGCCTCCAGGCCTTTATCTCGATTTCCGACAGCGGATACAGACGGCAGGTATTTCATCAGGACCATGACCTTCCCATGGGATTAATATTCTTTGGGAACATTCACTCGATGATTTGAATATAAATCGGAGCGGCTGTCGCGATCCTTATCTCCTTTTCTTTTAATCTTTAGCTTATTTTCTCCAGTGATTTTGCATTATTTTGACATGAGTTGGCTTACATTGGTTGGGCTGTTTTGATTTGATTTCTACTGAGATATTGTTTTCAATCATGCATCGGTGCATGAACACCCATAAGCCACATCAAATATCATCCAGGTTTCCGGAAACCCACACACAAAAGTGTGAATTGTTGACAGGTCGCACGTTCCTGGTCGGGAAAACCGGGGACGTTGAAATAGGTTTCGTCCCGCCCCGGTCCCCTGCAGTTCCAAAAGTCTCCTTTTAATTTTACCTAACTTGGCCACTTGCTTTAGAACCTTTTAAAAAAACCCCTGTTGGCGCAGATGATCTCATCGGTTTATACATGGAAAAGGTCAGTAGGGGGGATTTTCAGCCGCCCCCCCCCCCTCCACACACACCGAAACTTGCAGATTGTCAGAGCGTTGTAATTTGTGCCAAATGAAGCGCGGAACTGTCTCCATCAGTCGGAGGCAGCACGCATCGTTTTGTGACGTCACGTAGGAGTTAATTTCTCCAGCTACGTGCCCCTCCCTCCCTTAGGTAACCGCGATACAATGATGAGCGCACCACATTCCCCACCCACCCCCACCCCAACTCATAAGACACGAGTGGTGTATTGCTTAGTCTATTAATTAAATGAAAGGTGCGATGGATTTTCGGTGGATGAATCATCGGAGACTAGAAATTCATATTTGTAGTTTATTTGGAAGTGTTCGTGAGGAGGAGCGCGAAACCGCTTCTGAGAGAGAGGAAGGGAGTACTTACATAGGGACTGGGTCTACCTTCTCCGTTATACTCTGACCTATATGTCCTCATTTAGAGTAGGCTAGGCTTTGCATGAGAAGCAGAACAGATTTTAAATTGGGGAAAGAGGGGGTGTAGGCTGTGCCCGGGAAACTCCTGGTGTGACGTAAATGGGACTTAGCCTATCACCTTCCATGCGGCGAGGGCAGATTCACTAGTATGGCACGAGGGGAAGGGCATTTTTCAAAACCCATAGCACTCTGAGCCTCATATATATGGAAAGAGAGCAGCCCGCTTCCCTTTCGAAACCACTCAGAGGCGTGGGAGTGTCTTGACCTAGTTAGGGCCCAACGCAAAAATCCAATCGGTTGGGGTGGTTCGCAGCACACGACCGAACCGTGAACAAAATCACACAAAATCCCCAATAAATTCTTACGTAAACAAAGGCCGGAAGATCCACTTGGCAACGTGGCGGCCAAGTTATTTACTTCCTCTTTGCTATAATTCATTTGCTGTTCGCCGACATGTAAAACATCAAAAACTACAACTAATAATAATAGGGAATTCATCGAAGACCCCCTTTACTATAAAGTATCCAAATAGCTTGTCATGCTTAGTATTTTTTCAACTCTCTTCTCTATTCCCCCCCAAGTGGGCAGTCGCCAAATAGCCCCTTAAAAAAAACTATTCCTTGTTTTTCTTTTCTCCATCGTTACTTTTTTTCTTTTTTAACTCGTCTTATCGACTATATGTTTCCTGTTTCTTTTTATCTATAGAAGTATTACTTCCAACAACAACCTTGCAAGTTACAGCGGCATCAGAGACGAATGCAAAATCAGATCTCTGCTGAATTTAGGAGGAAGTTAAGGTGAAATCCTTTCTACAATACACCAATATCAGTTTGGGGACAATCTGGATTTCTCTCAACTACTCTTCTCTCATTGTTCCCAAAGGACCCGTGAACTTTATTATGCATGTCTCTTAAAAACTAGGATTATTTCGTTAATTTACTTATTTCCCGTCGACCACTCAAATAAATCTATTTCTATTGTATCTCGCCCTTTCAGTCACAGTGATTTTTGATTCCACAAAGCACTGTTCACATCCCTTCGGCACATTCCTGCCTCCTTCACTCGAATTAACCACATCCAATGCTTTTCTTCAATGATTTCTTATAAAGATCACAATGCGTCCCCTGGGTCCTCTGCATTCTTTTTTAGGATCAATAATGGCCATTAATGACTGAGGATGGTGACTGTGAGTCATATGGCGACCGTGAATCTGTCATATTTTATATATTCCATCTGCATTACCTAAAGCCACTAATTAACATCAACAAACCACTAAAACGTATAACCCCGCAATGCTTCCTATCCAAACTGATTCCATCTCAACTGGTTCTCTGTCACGCATCCACATGGCACAAGCAACTCCTTGCCATAGTCTTAAGAGTCAACTATAGAGAAGACCTCCGTGTATGGTAGGCAGTATAAGATCCCTCGAGTAAGGCACATCAACCCATCCATCTCGTTCATACACAACGCACAAGCCTAAGTGAAGCATGGTGAGGACAAAGGTCTACATGGCTTGTGATAGGTTGGAAAATACATGTTGAGGTAAGACAATGCAAAGCGAGGAAGAGTAGGTTACAAACATTCAGTGAGGTCATAAACTGAATCAGAAACTTCACAACAAGCCAGTAAAGCTTATATAATTGGTTGCATAAGAAAGACAGGAAAGGATGAATTTGTGGTCGTTGCCACTGAAAATAGTTACCACATAGTCTAGAATTAAAATTATGAAGGTGTGATTTGACGCTTAAAATTCCCGCCTTTAGAGGTTTGTGGAATGCTGCGTTGCTCAAGAATTAACAACGCGAAGGATTCAGCCACGAAACAGGTGTAGATAAATGTCTGATGTGACAGAAAAATGTTTGACAGATGATATTCAGCGATTAGCCTGATCTCCAGGCATCTGGCTACCTTATTCTTACTCTCTATTCTTTTTCTCACTTCCCCACTGTTTTATTTCCACAATCACATCCACTTTTCTCTCTCACACAACTTCACTTTTTACTCAGATTGTCAGATGATATGATTGATAGTCCCACGGAGGCGGTCGAATCTCAAATTCTCAGAGGTCCCTGCGGAGAGATGCAGAGCTTAAGGTCCCCGCCAAAGTGAAATCGAGTGAATTAATCCAAGCCCCCAAACCTGTTATTATCTTATATGAATCGTTACTTATTCTAGCTCTTACTAGCATAATGGATAAGGTATTTGGATTTCCTTGTCAGGTTACCGGGTTCGGTTCCCAGAGAAAGAGGATACAAAAAAAATTCAACTCACGCGGAGAGCTGCTCCCTATCAGACGGTGAATCGAGTCGAAGGAATTCACGGAGAGCTTTGATCACGTAATTCACCGCAGACTAACCAATCATAACAATGCTATTTATCTATCTCTTCCATCCCCATTCCTTTTCACAGACAACACATCACCCCTCCATCTCGGAACCTGCTGAAGAGGTTCTCCTATCCACACTCCCCTGACGCGCCCCTTCTCGACCTCGACCTTTCTTGGGTTACCTGCAGCAGGGTTCTCATCTCTCTAGGAGAGGGGGGGGGGAAGTAGGGAAGTAGCACAAGTCTGTAATTAAACAGAATTTTATCATGCCCTTCTCCAACCCGACCTTTTATTATTAATTTATTTTATTTTTCTTCCTCCTTTCTATCTACTCGTGTGTGTTTTTTTTTTCTTCCTTACACTAGTAAATATGAGGGCTTGTACTCATCTTAGGCTCTCACCGGGGTGTGTGGCCGTAAACAGGCCGTTGTTGGATGGGTGGTTGCCCATCTTGTTTGGATCATTGCAATAATACCCCTGGGCACGAAATATCTGATTCTGAGGGTCAGGTCCCCTACTTCGAATGAAGGTGAGGCGGTTACTATTGTAGGAGTGCCAATATAACCAGGGTCCTCCGTTTGTGTATATTTCAAGTGTATGGGAAAAAATAAAACTGGATCTAAAATGGCAAATGACCTGACCACGAATATGGACTTCTCACTCACCCTGCCTGTCCTCCAGTCCTTGTGATCTCGACGCAACCAATCATGACCCCCTTATACCCACTGGTGTACAACTCCGCATCCCCCTCTCCTGCGTTGATCTAATTTTGAACCCGAATCGGGAGCCTCTGCGCTGAATGCAACGCCTCTTATCTATCGGACAGGCGCGACTTCCCGTCTACAAAGACTTTGGCATCTTGATCTTTCAAGTTCGAGTGCCGTTGTCAAAATTGTTAAAAAATGCAAAAACGGACACACACACCCACGTTAGGATCATTCTAATAAGATACATAATTAATGCGTGCCGTTAATGTACTTTTTTATTATTGCAATTCGCGATAATGACTCCGCTGTTGTTAGGGAGGATCCGAAAGCCCCGCGCTCCCCCTCCGCTGCTGATGACGTCGAAATGCGATGCTGAGGCGAGAAGAGGAAATCCGCCGAAAATGAGCGCACGCCATCTACCTGATTAAGGACGACTCTGCCATTTGTGACAATTTTAACCATTATAACTATAGGAGTGGGGGGTGGGGGTTAAAACCTCCCAAAACACTATCCCTTGGAGTTGAAACACTCAAAATATGACCTTGAGTCTCCCTCGACCTCTCAAGGGTCACCTTTCTCGGATATTCGGAGAGGCAGTGGGAGGGGGGTTGGAGGCGATCATTGAAATAATTCACTTATAAGCAGCGGTTGTAAATGGGCTAATAGTAACGGGTAATGATACTACTACAAATAATAATAGTGATGATAATAATCACCATAATAATAATAATCTGTAAAGAAAGTGGTGAAGTTGAGGGAGGCAAAATATGTGTCAAATAGAGGTAAAGATCCTCCCGCAGACATTGGGGACTGGAGGTAGCGCATTTGCGGGCGTTGAGGCTAGAGGGCATGCATCCTCCAGATGTCAGCTGCATCATGGTTGCCCAAGTCACACCTGACATCCACTTTCGGGCTGTGGGAGGTACCTAATCCGGAGCAGTGAGTTCGGGGCCTGGAGGGCACGCAGTTCTCCCACACCTGCCAGATAAAGAGAAATATCGAGATGGTTTTCCTCAAGTGGACCTGCAGGGGGGGAGGGCTACCCTGCCCAAGCGCCCTAAGATATAAATGGCTCACATCGGGGGTGTTACCACAATCACCGCTTCGACCACACATACCATAAGGTACAGACTTGCTAAGTCGAGTCGAGCAGAAATCTGCCATTTGGTCCAAGTCCTTACATGACAGAGCTGTCATGTCAGGCCAAGTACGTGAATTGTGGCAGGCCGCACCCTTCTTTCTCAAAGCATTGTGACTCTTGTTTTAATGAGATCCTGGCCGTCGATGAGGCCGAAATAGTTTCTTTTAGAGAGGCCATTCAATTGGTCCTGTGACGGAAAAGCATCCGCCGCTCTCAGCCCTTCTAAACTTACGCGTGCGGTAGTGCCTACTCCCAGTCCTAAACCTACTTTGTTTTAAATCACCGCCCCTTTTTTAAGTCCAGCTGGCAGAACAAAGCAGGCCTTGCTCGTGTCAATATCGGGTCTCGCACGACCGCTTCTATAAAATATAGCAGCGCTTGGTCTTCATAGACTTGCTTAACTCTGAGCAGGAAATGTCCATGAAAGCGGAAGTACCCCCCAAGGGCGGGCACGCCCTGAAAGGAATTAGAACTAAGGGTACTTCAGCACCTTCGCCCTTGCAGCTTGAGCTGGAGGGAGTGCTTAGGAAAGTCGAGCATCTCCAAAAAACGATGGAATCCCGCCGCCCTAGCCCCCCGCTCTCCGCCAGCAGAATGAATCGAGGCAAGAGGCTCGGACGCCGAGCCAAGCCCCCTCCAGTAAGTTGTCGAATGCCGCAGCGCGTTCATTCCCCGCAATCCCTAAATGTCCAGAAACCCAGCAGAAGACAATCTCGGCGTCTTCCCGGCTCATGGCAGCCGTAGAGTCATGAACAGCGTGAACAAGGAGGTGCGGATATTCCAATAACTCGACCGCACTCAGTACGCTCTATGAGTTGCTATAAATCACAATCCCGTATCCCAAACGAGCATCTTTGGAAACAACGGCGCGAACACCAGCTTTCGGGTATGGTAAGTCCAGGGTAACGCCCTCGGCAGAACCGGCGATGGAGTTTCCTTGCCCTAAATCCAAAAGGCTAAGGGTATGTATGATTGGTTTCTCACAGATGCATAGGCACTATCTAGATTGGCCGCTGACGTAAAGAGAACCATTAAGGACCGATGAAGAAGCTGGGCTCGCGTTTACAAGCGCATAATGCACTGCGCACTCCGCAAAGTGAGCGTATCTCCCCAGCATAGAAAAATAAATTTCAGAAAGGATGTGGGGAAAGCACCAGTCGCTAAACGGAGAACAGTTCGAAAATAGAGTCCAATATCCGCACCCCGCAAGGGGGTACCAACTATAGCCTGTTATAGTTAAGACCTGGAAGAGTTGCACGTCCTCGGGCCCGAGTGCAAATTAGGAAAGGCCACGATCACTGGGTCTAAGAATTTGGTCCTCTCGCAACCCGGGACAAAAGGTTAAGCAGACACCCATTGCACTTGGCCCCATCTAGGACTACAAGTATGGTTCCTTTCGCGCGCACAATCGGAACCCCTTTTACGCGGCTCAAGCTATGCATCTCCATCTACCACCACGGTGCTGTTTTCCTCAAGGCAAAACGGCCGCGCCCTCCACCGAGTCGTTAGATTCACATAAGACAAAACACCCGAAAGTGGTAGTGACATCGTCTTCAAGGATTTCTAAGTCCTCGAAAGCGACAGTTCCTTGTACGATCACGCCGAACATGGACCCCGCATTTCCTCCGAGGAAGTTTTAGGCATCTGCAACTGAAGTGAATTGCGAAAGGTGGGCGCAATCCACAACACCGCTCTCCGTCTGGCGACCCATGCCTTCCACACGTCTCCTATGAGTGTTCCTGTAGCTGCTGGAAAGATGGCACTTGCTTTACGTGGGGCAATGTGCATTATGCGCGATTCCGGATCTTTCTCATTCGCCAATGGGCCTCACAACATCCCCGGACAATCTTGACGGCAGTGATGCCAGAGAGAGACACCGTTCATACCCTAAGCCATTCGCAGTTAAGGCTAGGACACTCCTTCAAGAGCTCGGTGTAGCTCGGACCAGTGGCCCCTCTCGATCTGCCCAGGACACCAGCCAAGAGGGTACCACATTATATTGGGGCCAGGAAAAATACGTTCTACCTTTTAGGAGCACATTTCGTGCCAGGCCGGATCCTTGCCAGTGTAATACACCGCTCGTTTGGAAACTAGATCGTGATCTATAGCAACTCAAAACGCACCCAGGATGCTCGCAGGGCATTATAATCTACGTACCGCCTGATTCGCAGTATTCGTGAGGCCACGGTTTTGACAGATGCGGATGACCTTTGATAGGCCCTTGTGGCTTTTGTCATCCGTGAAATTATGTTATGTTGCCGCGAGTTGTGCAGATGTCAAGATTATCTTCCCCTGGGTTCCTAGACATTAATGAATTGCGGGGAATGAACGCGGCAAAAAATCCGCGAGGAATGGAGAGGTTTGTCGTAGGTTGTTAGAACCCAACCCTTTTCAAAATTCCTCAGCCCGAGGGAGAGAAGCCTATGAACGGATTAGTCCGTTATGAGCGTGGGTAAAATTATAAATACAAATCAGAGTGCAGTTAGGTTGGCAAATGTTTAGCTACATGCAAGGCTCTGGGGTAATAGAAACGGAGTACCAAAGATATACTTTACTACTATGCAGATACTATATTAACAAAATTAAAAGGGTTTTAATTACGGTGTATAAGCATATGACACGTACACGAGTCTCGGCTTTAAATAGCTACCTGAGCGGGGTCGACTCTGCCGTACACACAAACGAACAATGACAGATGGGACGCTCAAATGAACTTGAGCACACGCGAAGCCAAATGACGGAGGCTTAAAAAGTGTGTGGGGGGGGGGGAGATGCATAGGAGAGTTGCGCGTTGCGGTTACCTCGAAGGTTTTGGTCCGAGGGAGTAATCCTGCCTTGTTGGAGACGGCGTAGACTCCACAATAATAGCCTCTTGACAAACGACCATTACGCGAGATGAACTCGGATCTTGGCTTCGGGTAACGGTTACTAACGAGTACGGGGTTGACACTCGCGAGTTCTAGGAGGATACACGGAGCTTTACAAGGGTTCACGCGGAACTAACGGGGACGGGAGGATGGGAGATACTCGCGGATACTCGGGACACAGGTGGTTACTTACTGCAGTCCAAGTCCGGCGTCGGAGGTTTTATATGGGTGAGACGGGGGGAGGGCGCTTTTCCCCGCGCCCGAAAGGGGAGGGTTTTAGTGGACAGACCCTTCGCCGGGCGAGGTGGACTTTGCCCGATTCCCGCCGTCGCAGGATAATCCCCGGCGGGACCCTTCGTGCACTTAAGCAGATCTCAGGCTTCCACGAAGTCGTACCTCCAGCCTATCACGGCCTTCGCGATTTTACGCCTCGTTAGTGTGGATTAAAAAGGGTCGACCAGGTGTCTCCTCTCTCTCTGACAAGGTTGCAAAAGGCCAATCAATAGGACGCTTCTATCACATGACTACTGAGCCTATTCCATTCGCCTACCACTCGATTTGTAAACCAATTTCTACCAATCTCTTTCTTAACCCTAAACTTGTCCATCTTAACTCATTGTTATGTGCCCTATCATGTTCACTAAAAATAAAAACCTTACCTATGTCTCCCTTATTATAACCTTTTACCCACTTTAAGAGCTCAATCAAGTCCCACTCGAACGCTTTTCCTTTCTAACGTGTGTAGATTTAGTCTCCTAAGCCTTTCACCATGAGGTCAGTTCCTCAACCCATGAATCTTCTTGCTCATCCTTCTTTGCACATACTCAAGCAAACCGAATAGACTTCTTATAATATGGTGACCAAAATTGCACCACGTAGTCAAGATGAGGTCTAACTAATGCCAGGTACAATTTCAGAATGACATCAGCACTCATATTTCTTACAATCCTCCCAATAAAACCTAATACCCTAGTAGCTCTATTCCTTGCAATTTAGGCACTACTTTCTAGGTCGGAGGTCGGAACTTAAAATGAAACCTAAGTCTTTCTCGCATTCTGACCTTTATAAAACTCTTTCATTCAATTTATAATTATTCAGCAGTTCACACCGCGACTGTTTCGGTGGACGTACCCCTCAATGCTTCAGCAGCATCAGATCGCTTTCTGTCGTCTTCGAATTCGACACACTCGCGGGATGCACCACCATTTGATGGAGCGCTCCTCTGCACCTTACTGCGACGTCTGCGTTGTCCCCCAGACTGTTTGGCACTTTCTTGTTCAATGTTCGTCTCGGGACTCGGCACGATCACCCTGAAATGTGCGCCAGGGAACTTGTACAATCCATCCATCCCAGTCTCGAGTCTTCGCACAAGTTACCTGTACCCCGCGGGACTAGCAGGGTCGTTACCACTTGTTCCTTGTACTCTTGACAAGGAAGTAGGCAGGCCTCCTCCATTTTTTTCCCCTCTAGTGGTAATAGGTGCGTGCTCCGGCGCCGGGGAGGAAGCGCCCCCCCCCCCCCCGACACCGGAGCGAGCATTTTTCCTTATTCTTTTTCTTGTTTTTTTTGTGGGGTTTTGGCTTCTTTGTTTTTGTCGGGTTTTTGTTCGTTTTTTCCTGTTGTGGTTTTGGTTTTATTTTATATTATTTTAATGTAGCCGGCGGTGCTCTTCCGGGCGTTACGCCTGCCATTACAGCCGAACTGGTCGCAATACACAGATGGTCAGCGGAGATTACGCGCCGTGCCCGGTTCGGGGACCGGATAGTGATATATATAGCCTTGGCTACAATTATGGGGCAGGTATGCAAAAGTGAAGAATATGATTGAAACTCATTTATATCATACTTGACATAATACAAATAAACATTTATGGGTATATTCTATCAATAACATTACAATAAAAAAAATCCGGAAATGACAATAACCTTTTCCAGGGGTATTTTTGGCGTAAATCACGAATATAACATCCGTCTCTTTCTGTGACCCTCCAGTTCCTCGGAAATTACCATCTTACGTTGAATACACTGATGGTTCCGTAAGGATTGAATGCAAAACGGATTGGGACGAAACTGACAACTCTAAAAGTCATAAACGGATTTTGAAATAATTTTAATGGTCTATTCCTAAGGTATTTGTCAACCTAACCTATGGGTCCAAATCCGTGGTCTCTTACGTAAAGCTTGATAATTTTGTAACTTACTATAAATGCTTCCTATTTTTACTTTTTATTTAATATTTGTTGCTGTTACTATTCATATTATTTTTCACATACTACAGTGTTTTTTTCGTTGCAGGAGACAGCTAAAATGACTAGGGGATGCAAAAATTCCCCAGACAGTTTCTGTTATATACTCGTATGTGGATCAGTTACATTAAGACAATACAAGAAATAGTTGACTAAACACGTGAAGAAACTTTGGATTTAAAGTGGGTGACTAGGATAAACGCTGGGCACCTCACATATGTTGTGTCAAGTGTAAAAGTACCCTTTCTGCCTGGGTGAAAGGCAAAAGGTCTGGCCTCATGTTTGGTGTACCAATGGTCTGGAGGCAACCAAAGGAGCATTCAACGGATTGCTACTTCTGCTTAACAGATTTTGAAGGTGGGTATTTAATGTGTTTTCTTTCCTTGTCTTTAATATAGTTTCAAGAGAAGTATCAATTAAAAAGATCAAAATACATACTATGTTGTACTTCCACTATTTCTGCAAGTGATTACAGCTAGTAATATCCATTTTTAGTCTGATTTTATTTGATTTCACTGCAGGTCGCAACAGAAAAGGCAAGAAATCTATCATGTATCCAGATCTTCAGTCTGTCATTAGCCAAGTTCGAAATTCAAGTGCTATTCCTGTACCATAGCCGCCCTCTGAACTACCAAGCAATGACACGAGCAAATCAGACGATTCAGAATCTCAAGATACACCATATGTGGCAGAGCTTGAATCTGACAAGAAACCACACCTCATCACCCAACAGGAACTCACTCAATGATCTAGTTCGTGATATAACACCTAGCCTCACGTCTGCAACAATGAAACCTGTTGGATGAATATGCTCGAATTACAATATTTAGGAAGCGTTCTGCAGATCTACAGCATTTCTTCGCTTTTGAAAACAACTTGACTTATTGTAATGATATCAGAGGCTTATTCAATACCTTGAACTGACCTATGAACCAAATTCGTGGAGATTATTCATAGATGCATCCCTTGACAACATAAAAGCGGTTCTGTTCACATTGGGAATACCATGCCTTCCGTTCCAGTTGCTCACTCAGTCATTTTAAGAGAGACATATGAGAACCTTGCTTTTATTCTAGACTGCATAATTTACAAGGAACATGAGTGGCTGATTTGTGCGGACTTGAAAGTAGTAGCCCTACTTAATGGGCTAGAAACTGAATGCACCAAGTTTATTTGCTTCCTTTGCAATTGGCACGGTAGGGCCAGATCAGAACATTATGAATGCTCATAATGGTCACCTCGGGAAACTATGACGCCTGGATGCCATAATGTAATTCATGAGTCACTAGTTAAGAAGAAAATCATTTTGCCACCACTGCATATGAAACTAGGCCTAATGAAGCAATTTACCAAAGTACTGCAACATAACAAACCATGTTCCCAGTATCTTAAAGCGATCTTTCCTAAAATAAGTGATACCAAGATTAAAGAAGGCATATTTGTAGGCCCTCAGATTCGTCAATTTATAGCTGATGAGGACTTCGAGGTGAAAGGACTTCTGGGTAAGCCCCAAGGGGCCCAGCGAGAGCGTATAGTGGAGACCCTAATCAAGTGCTACCAAGATCTCGGATCCAATATGTCACTGAAGATACACTTTCTTCATTCTCATCTGTCCTTCTTCCCAGGGAATGCAGGAGATGTGGGCGATGAACGTGGAGAGAGGTTTTATCAAAATATAGAGACAATGGAAAACAGGTATAAGGGAAAATGGAGCCCTGCTATACTGGCTGACTTCTGCTGGAACCTGAAGCGTGACACACCTGAGACGTCTTACAAACGAAGAAGTAAATAGAAAAATGTAGGTTAATACATTATATAATGCTAACGAACATGTTGATTCATTATATATTCATGAATTAATTACAATGGACCCATTTAATCTGACTTTGGGAGCGAAATACATCTATGGTATCGTGGAAATCGGTATCAATTGCATAATTATTAAATCGGCAATTTACAAGAAAATGTTACGTGATGGGAAATTTTTGTCATCATATTCTAATTCAGCACACTCAACTTCATAATAAATGCACATGAGATCTATGTTTTTTTCTTGCGTTTTTGCATACTTGAGACTAAGTTGGCACAATTTTCATCCACACTTCATGAATTTTGGCTGTTGATTCACTTTTTGAGGAACATTTGTGCACCCTCACTCTTGTGGCAGGTGTGACCACAAATGTTCAATGGAGTCGAGGTCTGGAGATTGAGGGGGCCATTCCATTAACGTCACCCCTTTTTTTCAAACTAACCCTTTGAGACTAGATGTGCAGCATTGATCATTGGCTTGTTGGAAGATTACACCATCTGGTATGTCATCATTGAAAGTTTTACCTAAGGAAGGTTGATAAACCTGGTCTAACATGCTGGTGCAAGTGTTGGAATTCATTCTCCCCTCACAAGTGAACAACAATCCTGGACCCGAAGACGACATGCAGCCCCAAACCATTACACTGCCACCTCCAAATTTGACTGTTGAGACAACACATCTGGGATCATAAGCAACCCCAACTCTTCGACGAACATAAATAGCTGCAGGGGTTCCAAAGTTCTAAGGAGAAATACAGATTTTACTGATCATTTTTGGTATCCAATAAAAATGTGTACACGCGTAATAAATTGTTGGAAATTAATGTGGAGAACCTACCTCAAAGTTGCTTTCATCAGACCAAACAACTTTAGCCCAATCATCATCAGTACAATCTTCATGCTATTTTGCACAAGACAATCACTTCTTCTTGTTCACCTAAGACAGTCACGGTTTCTTTCTAGCCTTACATCCTTTGAGCCCAGCTTCTAATAACCTTCTTCTCACTGTGCATCTTGATATCTCTTTGTTTGAGGCTACCCGAAACTCAGCAGCTACATCAGAAAAGGTTTTTTTCCTATCGGCCAGATATGTATGTCCTTTTCAGCAACCTCTCTTTCCTCGGAGGGAAGAGAGGTTTTTGAAAGAATTGGTCTCATTGTACCTTTTAATGGTTGTTTGCAAACAGTTTCTCGAGCATTTCAATTTTCTTGCAATTTTTACTTGGGATATTCCTTCTCTGGATTTTTTTTTTTTTTTTAATTCTATAGAGCCCATCTGGCAACTGCCCACTTGGGCATAAGTCGCCGAAAAACACGACAGCCTAGAACTAGGCTACTTTAAAATAAAAATATGAAAACATAACAATGATAAAAATTGGAAAAACTTAACAATCAGGAAGCAATCTCCGGTAGCGGGGGGAGGTCCCCCTCATCCCGGTGCAGGAAAGTGCAACCTACAAACAAAACAACCTTAAATAAAGAGGAGAAGCCCGGCCTCCCCCCAAAAGTCAACAAGTCCACAAGTCAATGTGCACGAATCTGTCCCGAGTACAAGGGACAGGCGGTAGCGACCCTGCCCATCTCGGTACCGGGACAGGTATCGTGCGCGAAGATCACCCAGACTGGAACATTCGACAAGAATGTGCCGAACAGTCTGGGGGACGACTCAGTCGTTGCAATAGGGCGCAGGCGAGTGCTCCATCAAATAGCGATGCGTCACACGAGTGTGTCCGATTCGGAGACGACAGAAAGCAACCTTAAGCCGCCGCGGCATTGGGGGATAGGTCAATGGGAACAGTCACGGCGCAATGTCACGCAATTTTAAGTTCCCTTCGACCGTCTCCCATCTTCTTTGCCAAGCAGTCCGAAGAGCTGCCCGTATTCCTGCCATGTAGTCGGTGTGAGGAAGAGCGAAACGCTGGTCCGGTCGCAGAGTCCTCGCGGACTCTTTGGCGCCCTCATTCCCTGCAATTCCTCTGGACAATGCAATGATTTGAACTCTTTGAGCTTCAGGAATCTGTTTCTTCGGAGACATTTTTAACAAAAATACCACTTGTAAGTTAACAATAAGATAATCATTGAAAAAAGTAGGAATAAACGTTAGTATCAAACATTGAATGGCAGAAGGTTGCCCCAACCCCTCATGTACAATATGAAAAAAACGCATAAAAGTGTTTATAAAAGCAAAAGGAGGACACATCAAATATTAATTATTGATAGAATATAGGCAAAAATATTTATTTGTATTATGTCAAGTATGAAATAAATGATTTTCAATCATATTCTTCACTTTTTCATACCTGCCCAATAATTTAAGCCAAGGCTAAGGCTGTATATAGACTCGCAGATCGCATCATGTCCTCGAGGCATCCGAATCCCCACACTCACTAGTTCGCAGTATCCGTGACGCCTTTGCTACTGCAAATCGAGAGGATATCGAGATTTCCTTCTGTTATGTTGCTGAAAATGTTGGGATTGCGGGAAATGAGCGCGCTGATGATGGCGCCAAAGAGTCTGCCAGGACTTAGCGACCAGACCAGCGTTACACTCTTCCTCACTCTGACTACATGGCAAGAATTAGGTCAGCCATTCAACCTGCATTGCAAAGAATTTCGAAAGAAGTCGGGCGATGGGGATCTCTAAAGTTGTATGCCCCACACCCCTCCCTCGACGGCTTCAGGTCGTTTTTTGTCGTTTCTGAGATCCGGTACTGTCGCGGGTCGCAGTGCCATTTGATGGGGCGTTCATTCAAACCACATTATGATGAATGCTTGGTCACGCAGACGGTCAGGAATCATTCTTGTTGCATGTCTTACTCTGGGGGAGCTTCGCATGCAAGCACCTGTCCCGTTATCGGGATGAGCGAGGTCGCTACTGCTTGTCTCTTGTCCTCGGAACGGGTTTGTGCATCGATTGTAGAGTTTTTAGAGTAGGCGGGCCAGTTTTGTTTAGATTTTATTGGTTTAATATCTAGTTGTTTCTCTTTTTATTGTTGTTATCTACTTTCTCTTTTTAATATAGACTAAAAATTAGGCTAATTTATAATTTTGTTGCCTATGCTCTTCCTGGAAATCGCCCGAAGACATTAGAATAAAAAATAATATTTCTGAAATGGACAGATATTATTAATTCAATTCAGGAGACGCTCATGTACACGTTCAATGTAAGATGATTCATTAGGTGCACATATACCTCTTTTTATCCATTTGATTAACCACTATTTCGCACTTCAGGACACCCCACAAAATTACCTTCAACGCCAGAGGCGGGAATGAATGACTTCCATGAAATTAGATCAAGTTAATTAGTATGGGAGATTTATGACGCAGCCCCCTTAGTTTAATGATGTGGCCCTTTGGAAGACGGAAAAGATTGTGCCCCTTAATCTTAAGTCTCCTTTCTGTATTATTCTTTTGTTTTGTTTCTTTATCTTTGCTTTTGTTTGGTTTGGTTGTTTGGGGGTTAGTGTTTTTGTTGATTTGGTTTGGGTTTTTAATGTAGCCTAGCATTAGGCTGAAAATGAATTACGCCGAGTTAAAAAGAAAATCCTGTATCATTCAACCTTACAGTTCATTTTAATCTTTTCACATCGATTTTTACACTAAAGAAAATGACAAAGTTGGAGGATGGTAAATTATGTGGAAAAGACATGAGGGTAAGTAACTTGGGGTGTTGTTGCGTGTCTTGCGGAAGAAGCAGTAATGCTCTAAAGCGGCTTCCGTTACGTGGCTAATGTTAAGCGGACCTTTTTATTAATTTAATCACTGCTGTTAAGGGACTTTTAGAGTGTTGAATTGGCACGGAAGAACCTACTTCTTTATTAAGGAACTCCCAACGAAGAGTGACAGTGAAGATTGAACTTCAATGGACGTGGTCTCGATCATGGAGGAAGTCCAAGAACACAAAAAAATTCGCATAATTAACAGTAGGTCTTTCACCACTCCAAATAATGAATAACCACATTGGCAAAATATTTTCAAGATGGATACCTTCTTTTCCACCGTTATGTAAGTGATCTATTTTTGTAACGAGGAGGGTGTAAAGTTGGGATAGAAATATCTTGTTTTGTTAGCTGACCTTCATTTTATTATAGTCGTTATCACACGAACTTCACCGAACAGAGTAGAGCGAGCCACAGAGAAAAGGCGGTTTTTCCTAATCAGTCATCGATCCCATCTCTTCGAGATCGTTCGCGCTAAATTGAGCTAAGTGATCTCTTGTTTCAGATCTATTTAAATCTCGCTTCTGACTAACTTCTGGTCGCTACCTGTGTTGAAAGATTGGATAGTTGATATGTCCTCGATAAGACTTTTTTCGTGTAGTCTTTAATCGTCATTTTTTGCTCCATTTGTTTCACATATATCCATCTCCAGTTCGTTTCTAACAGAAGACATAATTTATGAGGTTTGCCTGAGTTGCAAATTTCATCACTAATCTGTCTTCACGTTCATTTCGTCGTCTGCACTGTTTAGCAACTAGGTGATTATCGTGTCTTTATCTTGAATTCTTTCATTAACTTCTACCTCTCTCTCTATGGAAGCCTCACATTTCCCAAATCCTTGCTGCCACCTAGACCGCTTTCAACCTCTTCGCCTTCATAATTTGTCCTGCACAACTTGGGATGTTGAATGCCACATGTTATCCGTCTCTACAGTGGATTGGTCCAGTCCAGACTGCTGTGGCATCCCCCTTGACCCAGTTCTGAATCGGGTTTTTCGCTCTTCTCCATTAGTTTAAATCAGCGGAGACTGTAACGTCCCTTCCATATCAGTTAGACGATATGGAAGACATTCCTTCGCTTCCGCAGGATGTCCACCGGTACCTTTCAGGGGCATTGACCTGCTCTGACCTCAAGTCTATAAGATCTCTTTTGCAGATGTTTCTCGATAGACGACGTCTCCAGCAATAATCTGCAACCACCTTTTTTGCCGCATGATAACTCTTTGAAGCCAGCTGGCACGCTCCTATTAGTTCCCCGGACAAGCGGGTCCGCGCATTTTCATGAAACAACTATCTTCACCAATGACTCCCATTCACTCCATAATGCGTCTTATGCCCTCGTGGTGGAGACGGTGCCTCGGCAGTCTCAATCTAGATTGAGATAAATGTGCTTTTTTTTCTTTTAGATAATAACATTGTGCCATTTTTGCCCCTTTTTTTGCAAGCTTATTCTCAGATATTTTATTGGCCGGTGATTAACATTGCAGGTTAGCCGCCGACCAGCATTCGTCCATTTATCCCCCGGAGAGAAAGGTGTAAAATGTCTGCATTATTCCCCACCCCCCACTTCTACTGCCTCTAATCTTTCTTTTCATTAGCTATCATTTGGTGTCAGATGGATGATTTGCAGCTATATAACTTTCACACGGTTTAACTTCCATCGTCACCTTTTTTTACAGATCTCCCTTAAGTTTCTGCGTGATAAAGCCTCGTTGCTATTGCGCTTTTTATTGGAGAGGGAAAAAAGCCTTCCACCGAATTCGTGCTGTTTACAGATTCCCGAAGCGCGATTTGAGCATCATCCCTTTACTTCCATCCCCCCTTACACTTTGATCTGGTGGGTGCCTTTTTTTAAAAGGCGTTCATTTGGCGACTACTTCCAAGGGCAGCGTCAGGGGAACGCCCGCCCCCTCCAGCGCCCGAACAATTGGGATTACAGAAGCCTGTCCGATTACAAGGGACAAGCAGTAGCGATCCCGCTCGCTCCGGTCCCGGAACAGGTAACGTGTGCGCAGATCCACCAGACTGGGACATTCGACCAGAATGTGCCGGTGAGTTCCGCGTGTGTCCAGTTCTGAGGCGACAGAAATTGTCCTTAGGCCGCCAATGCATTGTGTGGTAGGTCCACGGGAACAGTTGCAGCGCAACATTAGGTTCACGCCGCCGTCTACCATCTTCTTTGCCAGGCAGTCCAGAGGGCTGACCTGATTCTTGCCATGTAGTGGGCGTGAGGAAAAGCGAAACGCTGGTCTGGTGGTCCAGTCCTCGCAGACTATTTGCGCCCTCATTCCCAGCAATCACTGCGAACCAGAGAGTGCGGAAATTCCAAGATCCAGAGAGCACTCAGGGCGCTTTGTGAGTAAGGTATGGCGTATTATCTCCTGTACTAAACGGTGTATTGCAATCACCTCGGTCGTTAAGACAGACGCGTCTTGTAGAGACCCACTGAATTCAAACAAGGGGGTCACGGCTGCAGCGTGACACGAAGTGTGCCCCCAAAAGGCGAAACGCAATGCACCCGGCACTGTGGAAGCTATTGAACAGAGGCAGGCGACAAATAATCAAAGGTGGTACCTTCCAGGGTGGCGTACTGGCCAGAGACACAGACGCTACCGCCCCGAGAGATACACCGAGCTCTCGAGGGAATTTCCTAGCTCAGAACCCAAAGAGCTTATCGTATCTCGGCGAAATAAGCACCGTCGAGATCGACCGCAAATGTAGTGATTGCTGTTGGTGGCTGAAGTAAAGCACATTCGGCGGCCTTCAGCCACATCACGACGTGTATTGAATGCTGGCGGAGCATCATCCCAGGTATAGAATTTGGAAAAAAGCGGGTTCCGAGATTGTAACCCCGTTTTCTGGAGGACTGGAGTGGGGCCCTGCGAGAACTTGCCACTAATCCTTTTAACTCGCTTCCACACCTTGGCAAAATATGTGGAACTTCAAAGTGGTTAGAATGAAGCCGTATTAATCATTACAGAAGACCAATTAATAAGGCTTTCGATAAAGGGCAGAGCACATTTTGGGCAAAATTAACAACCTTCGCCAGATAATTTCAGACTAGATCTATAATCCTGATAGAAATCTCACAAACCTTCGATTCTTTAGTACTTCGTAACAGCTAAGAATCGAGCAGAAACCCTTGTTTACCTGAAGAACTCAAAGATAAAAGAAAACTTAAATCAACTCAAAATAGAAACAGAAATTGACCACTTGAAGAACAACAAACAAGCAAAGAAAAATAAGTCAACATAATATGACTCCTAAAAACGAAACTGAACGAGACACCCGACAATGGTAAACAAAGCGTATGCACAGGCAAACAGAGCAACTAAACCTAGTTTAAAACCAGATAATACGAACATTAGGCAAGCAGGCGCGGATCTAAGGAGGGGGGGGGGGATGAAGCCCACGCCCAAATTCATCTTTTCATTAGCCCATAGTGAAAAGCGAAGCGACTTTATTAAGCGTCCCCGACAATGAGACGATTCAGTAATTGTGTTCATCGAATTCCTGCCGGTTATTACCATCTTCCTCGAGGATGAGAGCAACTCAGACGGGACGGCGGGACTTTTACTGATTGCAATCCGAGAGCCGCGTTTTCTGATTGGCCTCGTAATCGTGGAGTCGGTTCTAGCTCACACTGTGGGAGCCGAGCCGAGTCCTGCAGTCTCTAACGGTCGATCTCGTCTCAGCATACGCTAGGATCAGTAAATTAAAGATGTATCTCAACAAGACCAGGAAATGTGCACTGACCAGCTTCCACGACCTCTTCAAGAAGGCAGAGGAGCTCCTCCTGTGGATCAGGTGGTCACATGACACCATTCCTGTGCCTCGAGCTTGTCGGCGGCAAACGCAGCGAGCGAACGTACCCTTCCAGACACAAGTGAAAAAGGCACCGTGGTTCGGAGCCAACCTAAAACTATAAGTCCACCAGGCCCTAGGCCTGGGAAATCTTTCTATTCTTCTCTTACGACTCGAGGTTCGTCTATCTTGAGACTTTTTCTCTTGCTTTTACTTGTTTTTCATCTTTCCTTTCTCATTTTCTATCATTTTAACATCGCCCCGAGCTCTTGAATGGCACTCACTTCACCCTGGATTCGCATTGAATGGCAGGCCAGAAGGCAGGAGTTTCTCCAGGGGCGAGTCGAACGTAGGTCTCTTCCTTTACGTCGAGCTCCCCCCGATGTGGGAAGGGGTCTGCGATGTCGTGCTTTCGCTACTAAAAAAAAACAAAGAAACTTTGCTATCATTATTCTTCGACTGAAGATGTAACTGTACTGTTGCCATCTTAGCCTTTTTTAGGCCAGATCCGACTTATTTTCTCGAATTATTTTTCAAGCTTATTTTTCAATTACTATTTTTTTTTATAATTTCTTTTTTTAAATATAATGCCTCAATGAGAGCACGCATATATAATTAAGAACAACCCATTGTTTATATGTCACAGAACAAAGGATAAAGGAAATCACATAGACGTAGTTTACTTAGACTTTAGTAAGGCTTTTGATAAGGCCCCTAATAGGATACTAGCGCATAAATTGAGAATCTATGGAGTTTTGGGTACTGTTTTATATTGTGTGGTAGTGGTTGAAGAATAGTAAGCTGAGGGTAGTATAAAATGGAGAAATGGCAATGGAAGAATGCTAATAGTGGCGTACCTCAAGCCTATGTGTTAGGCCCATTATTATTATTCTTAAACTATTTAACTCGTATGTTAGACCACACCTGGAATATTGTATTTAGGCATGGCCCCGTATGACAGGCAGGATATTAACATACTGGAGGCTGTTCAGGTCGATAGTTTGAAGGCACTTAACATTTCTATTTGAAAGGAAATACTTAAGGAGCGATATGATCCATCTTGTTAAAATGTTTAAGAAGATTGATAAATTAGAAATAGGATGTTTTTCGAGTTGATGACTGATGATAGTACAAGGGGTACAAGGCAGTATTTGAGGAAATATTATTTCAGTAATATAGTTGTGGATTCTTGGAATCCATTGCCTGGGGATGTTGTAAATATCTCTAGTTTGACATTCAAAGAAAAGCTAAAAAATTATTATATGGGGTAAGAGCATATATAAAGAACCTGATTCTGCAGGCTTATATGTGTGTGTGTGTGTGTGTGTGTGTGTGTGTGTGTATATATATATATATATATATATATATATATATATATATATATATATATATATATATATATATATATATATATATATTTTTTTTTTTTTAGTACTTGCATGCTTAGGGACTTATATTATAAACTCCATAGGAGCAAAAGGACATTGACAAATTTGAAAAGACACAAAGAAGAGCAACAAAACTTAAACCGCCCTGACTTGTCCTCATAAAAAATATTGCTGCTCTCGGACTAACTACACTTGCGGATAGACGTACAAGACGGGGCACGATAGATGTTTATAGAATTATGAATGACATGAGGATATTGAATGCAGCCAGTTCTTCCAATGAGCTGATGAAGAAAATTACCAATCTTTAGTGACAAGAGGACATAAACTTTGGAAACCAAGATATATAACAACGAAAACTATTTTTTTAACGCTCGGATGATCACCAAACGGAATAATCTGCCGTAGTGTAAATTTATAAATATTTATGACGCCTATTAGCCATAGCTCCCTTACCTATTTGCTTTCTTTAATCAACCATCTAAGAATAATAATTTAACACAACTATTTGAGAGGTATGAGAGAGAGAATGAAACAAGATCACTGGATCAGCGAATTCAATAGCATGCCCTCCTTGCCCACAATGGATTGAGGTACAGGACATTTTTAAATAAAGTATATAAAAACTAACCTCCTTTATTTAGCCTCTACTCCTCTAAGATTGTCTTATTTGAAATCACGCGAGTTTAGGTGTTTAGTAAAGGGTGGTTAGATTATAAATACTTTATAATATACAGATGGAACGGTGGAGCAAACATCTGTGAATAGTATATAAATTGAGACAGAGCCAATAGGGTATCTGATTTTGAAATATGATTTTTATATTATTGAGTCACAGGATGATAAATGAACACTGATGCATAAAAGTGGGAAAAGGTGCAAAGATGAGCAGACGTTAGTTTTTAGCATTACTACCTTTCCTGTGAAATGGATCGACCCCACCACCGTCATCGCATTTTGGGGAGAAGTCGAGTGGACATACTCAAAATTATATATTTCCTCCATTTGAAATTATTCATGAATTTAGTGTAAAAATATAATGTTAATTGCAATAATAAGGTATGTTCAGTGGAATAATCTAATTATCAAGAATTAGATATTTTATAAAGGCAAGGCCTTCAATATTTGAGTAAGTTGGCTTTTTTTTAGTATTTCATTTTGGCTTATTCTAGCTTGTTTCTAAGATAATTCTAAGATAATTCTGCCTTTATGTCACAAATAATAGTTAGCAACACTCCGAAGCCAGTCATTACCGAAACTTGTCTCCTGAATATTTTCCAGAAGAATTGACTCATATTTTTATTTATAAGCCCGATCGAATAAATAACCTTCAAATATATTTGAATCGACGTTGTTGGAGCGGTCTATAAGGGTAAATTTGATGGCTCTATCAAAGTGAGAAGAAATCGAGAGAGAGAGGAGGGGGGGGGCGAGAAATTGGCCGGTAAATTGTATTTAAAAAGGATTTTAGGAATTTTCGAAAACTGAATTAAGAAAAATAAAATTATATTTTGAATATCTTACATTTCAAAATGTATAGGATTATTTTCATTGGTTATATCGTGTTTACTATTTTAATGTCTTCTTCTTGTAAACACTGAAGTGAGTGCTTTGGGTATACATGGAAGACACTTCTCCTCCAAGCCAAGCAAGTCCCTGTATCCAATAGGCCCATCTAAAATTCCCCCAAAGTGTTTGGGTAGGCTATTTTAGCTTTCACTTTTACCGTTGCTGCATTATGAGGGTTTTCAGACACTAGGGGGGGGGGTAAACACGCTATACATAGGCTGCAATGGCATGAAGTTGGTATAGCAATGGAATAAATAGAACACGAGAAACAAACAAATAGTAAAATTATTCTCACGAATCATGCCCATGCGCGAAGCGTTCTTCGTTTCTTCGGTTGCCCTTGGTTTGAGGGAAGCGAGACTCTTGATGAGAGCTAATGTATTTTATGTGAACGCGGTAACTTACATGAATGCCGACACCTTTGGACGATTAATAGCCCCATACGAGCATAATGTATGGTCCCAAGAGCTTCTATGTTTACAAGATGCAGAGCAGCGTTTCCAATAAATTCCCATCTCACGACGGTCGGCTTCCCATTGATCGTATTTTGGGAAGCCGTACCTGCCCCCCCCCCCCCTCCGCCCTTGTTTCATTTATTGTTGTTTCTCGGAAGGTTAAACATTCACGAAGGAATGTGGCCGCTAATCTGGTAAGGGCAGGAAAGGTTTGGGAGACGGGAGGAAGAGTGAGTGAGTGAGTGAGTGAGTGAGTGTGTGTGTGTGTGTGTGTGTGTGTGTGTGTGTGTGTGTGTGTGTGTGTGTGTGTGTGTGTGTGTGTGAGAGAGAGAGAGAGAGAGAGAGTGTAACAACAAGGAAAGAAGGTACCCTAGGAGACCTTACGGACAATTCAAGGAGGGTACCTTTGGACTAGCAATCGAGCAGGCACATGTGTGTGTATGTGTGTGTGGGGGGAGGGGGGGTATAAAGGGTCTTTCAATAAGGTCGCTTGATTTTTAAATGTAAATTAAACAAGTTGTGTGTGATATATGCACCACTCAATTTATTTTAAATTTCAAAGTACATTTTATGGCATTAAGTGTGGAATATGACTTCGTTCAAATGTCCGCCGCGGATTCGCTTGGTGGAACGTATTCGGGAGGCCCACTTTTCGATGCCTTTGTCGCATAAATCTGGCTGAATTTGCTGGATGGTGTTCGTTATGTTGATTTTGAGGACATCAACTGTTTGCGGATTATTCGCATAGACCTTCAATTTAAGGTAGCTCCAAAGAAAGTAGTCTAATGGCGTTAAATCGCATGATCTCGGTAGCCAGTTGACGTCGCCGCCACGCGAGATGAACCTGCCCGGAAATCGCTGGTGCAAAATGTCTATCGTGGCGTGCGCAGTGTGGCACTTAGCGCCGTCCTGTTGGAATCACATGTCGTCAGTATCCATATCAGGCATATAATCCAGTTGAGGCCACAAAGAGGTTGCTTATCATCGATCTGTAGGTCTCACCGTTGACAGTTATGGCAATCCCATCTTCGTTCTCAAAAAAATACGGACCGATGATTCCGTTAGACGAAAATCCGCACCAAACAGTGACTTTGTTAGGGTGCAATTGGTGCTGGTGTATCTCCTGTGGATTGTTTTCGTCCCAAATCCAACAATTTTGCTTGTTCACAAATCCATTCATCCAAAAATGGGCCTCGTCGCTGAAGGTGATTTTTTTTTTTTTTTTTTTGGGGGGGGGGGAATTTGGAGCAACTTCCAACTGCTCTAGAGCCCAATCCGCGAACACACGGCGTTGTCTATAGTCGTTTACCTTAAGTTCCTGGGTAAGTTGGATTTTGTACGGGTGCAGACCCAAGTCCCTACGCATAATTCGCCAAACTGAAGTCGCAGAAAGGCCAAGTTGTTGTGAACGACGAGGAATTGAATGCCTCGGATTTTCCAGTACACTCTCATTTACGGCAGCGATGTTTTCAGCAGACCTTGCGTTTCGGCGACGT
Organism: Ceratothoa steindachneri; assembly: GCA_963969495.1. NCBI lineage: Eukaryota > Metazoa > Arthropoda > Malacostraca > Isopoda > Cymothoidae > Ceratothoa > Ceratothoa steindachneri. The sequence continues at coordinate 79,038,346 of OZ018334.1, forward strand.
ACGGGTGTTGGCTGATTGTTGATCGACCCTTTTGCCTCGAATTTGGCGACCAAGCGTCGAACAGTGGACGCGGCACGACAATGGGGAGAGGATAGAAATCACGTAATGCGCGGAACGTTTGTCGAACGGAGCACTGATTTTGATAATAACATTTGATGATTTGCACACGCTGTTCAGCGCTATAACATTCTATCGTTATTTGCCAAGTACTACTGAACAGTTCAGAGTAAGGTTGCCAGATGTCGCTTTAACAACATGGGCACTATCGCCTGACAAAGATCGAGCGTCCTTGTTGAAACACCCTTTATATATATATATATATATATATATATATATATATATATATATATATATATATATATATATATATATATATATATATATATATATATATATATATATATAATATATATATATATATATATATATATATATATATATAAATATATATATATTTATATATATATATATATATATTTATATATATATATATATTTATATAAATATATATATATATATATATATATATATATATATATATATATATATATATATATATATTTATATATATTTATATATATATATATATTTATATTTATATATATATATTTATATTTATATATATATATTTATATATATATATATATATATATATTTATATATATATATATATATATATATATATATATATATATATATATATATATATATATATATATATATATATATATATATATATATGCGTGAAATTCGCAAGGAAAAAAAAACAAACAACCGATAGCCTAAGCGCTTAATCTTGCAGAAGTTCAGGTGATGGAGAAAGCTGTTGGTATCGCTACTACCGCGTGAAGGCGTTCGTGCGCTGTATCCGAAGGTACTGACTGACTCAGGGAGCTTGTCACAGTATCTTCGCGAGAGCCATACCTAATAACGAGTAGAACAAATAGATGAGTGGAGAAGCCGCTCCTCACAGATAAACCTTTTCCAGTTTGACCAACATAAAACTCATTACAAAAAGGACAGGGAATTGCATAAATACAGGAAAGTTTATTAAAGGGCGAATTATTAATTAACAAATTCTTTAAAACTAAATTAGAGGTAAAAACTAGATGAACATTAAATGAGGATAAAAGCTTGGGGATATGTCTAAAATTATCATTATAGGGAAGACACAAAATATTTTTGTTGGAGAAAGTTTTTTATCATTATTAATACAATATCATTACAATAATGATAAAAAAACTTTCTTTTTGTGATTCTGGCTTTGGTGGAACGGAAAGATTTTTTGATAGTTAAGGGATATTTGAAGGTGGTCAAATTGGGATATATAATGGAGTTTAGTCTATTGAGCAAAGGGGAATATAAGAACATAAGAAAAGAAGGAGACTGCAAAAGACCATTCATGGCCTACACTTGGCAGAGATAAGCAATTCTTTTTACATGTAAGATTATTCTTTTGTTGGGGACGGTAGAATATTGCCCTGGCTTTAGATAGGCTCTCATCTATACAATGGAGTGGATATTTTAATTCAATGAACATGCATGTTATGAAGGTGATCTCGTCTTGTAAAAAACAGGGGTCACAGATTCGAAAGGCTCTTAAATCTTAAAATAAAAAAAAGCAATTGTAATATCTATGTATTTAAGAGCCTTTCGAATTTGTGAAAGGGGGTATTTAAAGCAAAGAGAAGAATGGAGACATCATGCCGTGTGTAAATGGCGTATCCTACTGCCCGACCCACATCCCGTGGCGGTGGGATCGCAAAACACTTAAGACACTGGGGAGGGTGGGCAGGGGGCACGCGCCCATCATGGTCTCCTGTAGAAATATTGCTAACCGGGAACGAGAAGAGATGAGCCTCTGCAGGTCCTCCCAGTTCGTCTGGATTCCGTGGCAATTCCATTGAAGGAATATGCCTTCCAGGCCTAGCTCGGAGGAGATGCGGGGGCCCTCTTCGAAGAGAAGGCCCTCAGGGGAATAGAGGTACGCTTCTTGGAGGCAGAAATCCAGGCGCTTTTGGCCGAACTAGTTGCTTTCGTCTTCGAAGACTTATTGGGGTAGGTTTGGCTCGCTATGGGAGTCTTTACCCCCCCCCCCCTAAGCCCCGAAAGTTTTGATGAGTGGGTTGACTTTGGAGGATCTACCGTCTCCGAGCCACCCTGTCTAGCCTTTGGTGGGGGCGTAGGAACCGAAGCTCCTTTGATGCTGTTTTCCTTTCAGGGGGCAGCTTTAGGAACCCCTGAAGATGGCCTCACGACAAACTTCAGCAGTGTTGCATCCTCTGAGTCCAACAACGACTCGGTGAAGACGTACATGGGCGATTCCACAGAAGGGGATGAGCGTGAAGCGGCCAGACTCATAGGCCTAGGAGAGAAGTAAACCTCCTCTCCGGTAGAAGAGAGTTGTAAGGGCCCTTAAGAAAGCACAAGGGGTGCACAAGTCATTTTCCGAGGTGAAGCTTCCCGAGAGCGGCTCCGAAGATGGCAAAGGAAAAGCCTGATGATGGTGAGAGGGAAGCTCCTTCACCGGTCAAAGGGGTGTCTCTTGTTATCTCGTCTTCCCCGACACCATGCGCATTCCCACTATTCCTTTCACTTCTGGTCACAGTATCAGAAAAGGAGAAAAAAAGGACGCATAAGAAGTAGATACTATGGTCCCCCTATAAGTGGGGAGGTTAAGAGAAAAGTCTTCATACGGTCAGAAAATTCCAGAATGTGATAATTTATACATAATCTGTCTCAGTACTGCGTTGATGGGCTTTGCCACCCAGTCCTCCATTTAGGCGAAATTGTCCTAGAGCTTTAACCATAAAGGATGGTGCTGGCGTAGCCACCTTATATGTGTACTGGAATAAGGTGAGCACAGTTGACGGCCCAACACCTTGTACCTGATACTTGCTTTAGCCACCGGGCTTTCGGTCGCCACAGCAGGTAAAGACCTCAAGGTATTCTCATAAGTGGACGAAAGTGCGCCAGGTGACCAGAACCTCTGGGGATAGAAGAGCAAATGTGGAAAGGGGGAGGAGGGTATGGAATAAAGAGAACTAGAGATAGGTGGGTTCACTAATGAGTAGGGTGGGTGATCACCTATTATCATACCCTGGTGTTAGGTGATTCCAGGATGGCATGCAGGCGCCATGGCTACCGGAGCGAACTCTGTCCAGTTGGGAACAGTCCTCCTGGTACAAAGTGCTGGTAGAAAAGGTTGAGGGGATAGCCATAATAATAACAATAACATTAATTGTAATACATAATAAATAATGATAAATAATCATAATAAATAATGATAATATTAAAACCTCTATTATTATTATGAGAGAAATACTTATGTTAGAATTCATCCACATAAGTTCCCAAGACCGCATTTTTTAGTACATGAAAATAAAAAATAAATAAAAGTGGTTATAAATTTTATTTCAAAGCAGAAATAAATATTTTGTTATGAATCCCATTTTGCAGACATTTTCTTCAAAATTAGAATTTACTTTTAGAAGAGGCATAAAACCATTTTAACAGCTGTAATCGTTCGCCCTTAAAAAAAAATCTGGTATTAGCATTTCGATTTTTCAGATAGATCTAAGATCATTTCAAAACTTGGTGATAATTTTTTTTTTATTTCCTTTTGTTGTAAAGAGTGGAAAAATAATCCTGTCTATTAATGACAGGAGCCTATTTTTCTGGTTTTCTGATTGATAGTCATTTTTTGTGATATGTATATACATAATGTTAAACATATCACTGAAATTATTATTAAAAAAATAAGCATAACAAGAATAAAATATCATATATATATATATATATATATATATATATATATATATATATATATATATACTCCATATTTCTTCAAACACAATAAATTAAATATAAGCTTATGGATTGGCCAGCTAAATGCTTTTTACCGGTACGTGAGTGAAAATCCGCCTTCCGAATTGACCTCGCACTCCCCCCCCCCCCCCCCCCGCTAACGGAGAAATGGAGACTTCATTTTTCGAATCACGCTGACTAGTCAAAATAGGACGAGCGGTACGTTAGAAGACGAAAAACTGTCAATATTGTGCACTTCAAATTCATTTGTCAACCAAAACCACATCAACTCATACGTGTCATAGATACGTGCCGCAGAAAAGAATATTTTATTCTCTACAGCGAAGTTGGTTAAGCCTCTTATTTCGTCGGAGGCTAAACTCGAGTATGGAGCAATGTGGCTGAATTCTTTTCATTAGGGATATTTCATATCCACTCCCCAATGGAGGTTGGGTTGCATTCATATCGTGAATGGTCTCGTGGTTAGCTCGTTGACCTGAGTTAACTGAAGTCACTTCCCTGGCTCACCTCGAAGAAACAGGAAGCTGAAGTTCAACGAGAAGGAGAAAGACAAAAACGAGGAATAGGGGTGAGGGGAACAGGGGCTGTTTTCGTAAACCACACCAATGTTATTAAACAAGGGAGAAGCAGTTAAATACCACCGAGCCCCTCTGCCGGCGTAGGGCCGCCAACCCCCTTCATATGTTTCGGCAATCTTCGCCTTTCCCTATAATGATTCTTGCAAGATGAGTCATTTCCTGTTCAGTGCGAATGTCAGTAAGGGGCACTTTGCAACTCCGACCCACTCATTTAAGCGCTAGAGTTCAGTCCAACTTAGTCCGCTACTCAAATGAGCATCCGCTGCAAGGGATGTACGAATTCAACATTTTAAATACTTGTGTTCGCAATGACAGTATTTCTGGAAGCTCTAAATGTATCTTTGCCTACCTTTTTATTTATTATTTTTTATTTCGTGTCTGTTATTCCTATGATTCTATTCCACCAGGCGAATGTGGATGCATTAAATTACACTCCAATTTGTGACATTTGTGACAATTTGTGACACTCCAATTTGTGACATGCCTCATAAAAGTCTACGTCTTCATCGGAAAGAGGGAGGCTGCAGATACATAGGCTTGGATTATTTGTAGGGTATACGATTTGATTACTAGTTATATTAGCCTACTAGATATTCTTATTATTTTTTTGCAGTGAAAGATGCAATCTTATTGCGTATAAAGAAATTTATGGCACTAATGTGTGTGTTTCTTCCTACAAAAGAGTGTGTCCACGTTTTAGTTTGGTCTCCTTTCCTTCATACTTCGCTAAAGCCAATGAAGTTGCATTCTGTCCTGTTTAAGTTCTTCTAGTTAGAGGATCTTGATGTCATTTGAGTGTGTAAATATTGCACGGGGGATCCGTTCGAAGGGTGACAACATCCTCTAAGATTTCTACTCTCCTGTCAGCGAGCCAACAAAGATAATGAAAATTGTCCTACAAAGAAAGGTTACGTCACCATTGCAATCGGGCATGTGGCAAGTATCTAAAAGGCTAGAGCCCTTTTTACCTGGTTGTACGTCTGTCTGTCTCTCGCCCCACTTCTGTCTGTGATGTATGTGAGTTTGTCTTTCTTTCTCCTCGCTTTTTCTCTCTGTCTGTCTGCTTGTCTATTTATTTATATCTATCCCATTCATTCAACCCATGGACGAAGTAGCGAGAATGGCCAACTCTCGTCCGACATTTTTTTCTATTAAGTTGTACCGCATCTTGGACCTGATAATGAAATGTACATAAAGATACGAATGACAATCGAGGGAATCCCTAAGTTAACAAAGCCGGTCCGGTCATCCTTTGGGGCGGCGACGACTACCAATCATAGAATCCTTCGTGGTTGAACCCCCCCCCCCCGCCCTAGTACGCCATCTTCAGGGCTCCAGGCTAGTGGAGAGGTTTTGTGCATTGTAATGAGAAGACGGAAAGGGAATGATAAGAGTGTTGTAAATGACTGTTTATGATGATGCGTGTGGAAATCCTACCTATATATATATATATATATATATATATATATATATATATATATATATATATATATATATATATATATATATATATATATATATATATATATATATATATATATTGTGTCTCGGTCATTTGTCCAGTCGTTAGGGAATAGTAGACTGGCTTGTCTGCTAAGATAAGACATTCATATGGATCCGCCGCTTCTTTAGACCGTTCTGTAGGTCCTTCTTGATGTTGCAGGTTGTTGCCTCTTGCTTTTCATAATGTTCCAGGCAAAGGGGAACATCATGCAGAAAAAAATACATTCGTGAATTTCATGGTACACAAGAAAATGTCGCCTTAAGATTGCCCTGTCATTAATGCTCTTTGTTCTCCTATTTCGGGGTAGAAAACAAAGGCCCTGTGCCCTTATTTTCACCCAAAGCAGCCCATACCATCACAGTGTCTAGACGATTTGCTTTCTTCAGTATTTTGCGTCATAGCGAGAACCCACGGGGCCCACGCAAGACATTTGAGGTTCTCCTGACCATGTTAAAAGTGCTTTGATCACTCCAGTGTACTGATGTCCAGTTCTGGTATTCTTTGGTTTCAGTGAGTAATGGTTCCCTAGCGGCGCGAAGAGATGGTAAATTTAAATTTTCAAGATAATACTAATATTCTGATTGAGACGACTTTCAGAAGTTGTGGGTGTTTCTTTTTCACTGTAGAAGCTGTTATAGCAAGGTCAGAGAGTAATTCATGCTTGAGAGAATTTCAGTCCTCGGGTAGGTCTTTATTGGCGCATCAGCCCCGCGTTTCCTCTATGGTACTATGCCAGATGGTAGCTCAGCTGCCGCCAGTTTAACGTTGTAAACGGCCTTTCGAGATTCAGTGCCGCCGCAACGTGTATTACAGTATCCATCTTCTAATATGATCGAACGAGTCCCATCTTCTCTTGTGAGCTTGGTGCAACATCTTATGAACACGGAGGCAGAGTGAAAAGTTCTCAAGCTGGGTTCAAGATTGAATAAATCTGACTGGCTGAGATGCTAGCAGGCTGGTGGGCAGAGGCTACCCCTGGGAGTTAACACAATACTAAGCTCTGCCCAGAAAACGCACAGAATATTCACACAATGTAAACTATTTTTTTGTGGCCACAGTGTGTATATATACCCGTCAATTGGAGCTGTCGTTAGACTATTAGTTAAGGCGTTGATCACAACGAGAGAAGACAGCAATAATTGAAAAACTATAACGCATATATATATATATATATATATATATATATATATATATATATATATATATATGCACCTGGAGAGGGTTGAAGGTTGAAGAGCTCCAGTAGACTCGTCTAGCGGATTAAAGAATTCCTACTATTACCACACACACACACACATATATATATATATATATATATATATATATATATATATATATATATCAGGGTTTTTGATTTTTTTTTAAATGTGAAAAAATTTAAAAAATCTGATTTATTTGATTTAAATCAGATTTCTTTGATTAAAATCGATTTTTTTATAATGAAAATCATAACAGCAGTAATAAAGGATATAATTATTAATTAATGGATTATACTAGTGTTATTCACACATTCATAACACTAGATACATTACACATACACACACAACATGTTAGAACACACATTATTTGTTCACCATTAATAGCCGTCTTGATAACCCAGCGTGCCCAGCCAGAGGCACGCCTGTTGAAACTTGTTCAGGCCTGTCTCTCACACAGTTCCTGTGAGGAGTGATTAACTCGATGTCTCAGTTCCTGTTGAAGAGTCAAACAGCAAGGATGTCAACTGTGCGAGTCAACCCTTCTGGACGAAAACAGTATCCAGTTTGGCAATATTTTGACAAATTACCTTCAAAATTTGGTAAAGGTTGCAGAGCTAAGTGCAAAGACTGCCAGCTGGAGCTGCAAGGTCTTGTAGCAAGATTAAAGTAACACAGAGAGAAGTGTTAGCAGACAACAAGAAGTGACAGCCACAGAGGAGGAGCTTGATGATCCAGATAAGGAATTTAATATCTGATAAACAAGTACTGTACTATGATTTTTTAAAGACATTAAAGGCCAAAAAAAAATCTTGATGCCATATCTTAACATTGATGATTTTTTTCCTTCATCTCTATGACCATTGTTTCATTATCTATAATACTGCTATCATTTCAACTAACCTGATTTTTTTTCTCCACCTTATAAACTTTTAAATCTTTAAAACATCTTGACGATCAAACCGTGCAGTGGATTTTGGGGAGTTTTAACATTTCAGTGTCGACAAATAATACTAATTTAATTTGTATTTGACCCCATTTCTTCCCACCCAAAATAGGCATAAAAATATAATTTTTCTAAATATGTTTTATGGTCTCTCTCTCTCTCTCTCTCCAGTACAGTCAATGACATTACCTATATTGTATCCCTTCGGTCGCACTGTGCCCTTAGCCCCTTACCCATTATATAGTGTTTTTTTTATGTTATTGTTGTTAGGTGCTTAATTCATTTTTCTTTTTTCAGGAACTACAACATCTGCAGATGCCTCTCCATCTTTGAAAAGATCATGGTCAGCCCTCGCTTATGCTGCACAATCTGGACATGTCAAACACAAGCCAACAGCATCTCTGGGAAGGTTTATCATAAAAACTTCAGCCTCCCAAAAGGCCAGTCTAGATGAAGAAGTTGCTAGAATGATATTTGCAACAGATTCTTCATTTCGTCTTGTGTAGCATCCTCAGTTTCGCAAGATGGTCGAGACACTTATGCCATCGAGACAACAAATTGCTGATGAATATTTGCCTATGGTTTATGAAAAGGAATATGAAAAGTGTACAAATGACCTAAAAAATAAAACTGTATCCCTTGTAATAGATGGGTGGTCTAACATTCATAATGAACCCATTATTTGTGTTACTGTAACAACATCAACTAGACAAATTTATTTAATTGACACTGTAGACACATCAGGCCATCCCCACACTGCTGAGTACCTTCTACAACTTGCACAATATTCTATCTGAAATGTGAAGAGACTTTTGGTTGTTGTGTTGGTAGCATCGTGACAGACAATGCAGCAAACGTTAGAAAAATGCGGAAACTGCTAGAAGAATCAACTGAACAAAATATGATCTCCTATAGTTGTGCAACACACCTTCTAAATCTACTGGCTCATGCATGACCTAGAAATTGATAATGTAAAAGAGCATGTGTGTTTTGTAGTCAAATACTTCAGGAATAATCATTATGCAGGTGAAAAATACCACCAAGAAGGTGGTCAGCGTCTGGTCATGCCCCAAGATACTAGATGGAACACTATGTCAGACTGACTCAAGATTTATGTAAACAACTGGCCAATTCTAATGAAGATCTGTGAAGTTGAGAGGGAAATGATTGATCCAGCTGTAAGGAGTAAGGTATCCAATATTGGGCTCAAACGCTCTGCTGACGAGCTATTGGCTCGATTACAGCCAATAGCTAAGGCTCTAGATCAGGTACAAAGGGACAAATGCACTATTGCTCAAGCAGTCGATATTTGGAAAGAGTTATGTGACCACTTCAAAAACAACCAGCAAGTGGAAAAACTGGTGAAAAAAAGGTATGGAAAGTTCATTACCAAGGGTCATTTTCTTGCCAACAAGCTTAATCCTTCATCACTTCAGGAGAAGGTACTTAATGAAGAAGAGATGAATATGGCAATGGAATATGCCAATGAGAAATATCCAGCACTTGTTCCCATCATCATGAAGTTTCAGGCAAGATCACCTCCTTTTCAGTCATTTAAGTTTCCAGAACCTGTGACGAACACCATGTCAGCTACTGAATGGTGGGAGTCTCATGCAGGTTTTATGGGCAGTGACATTCTCTCAGCAGTGCATCAACTTATGACTGCCGTTGCCTCGTCATCTGGAGTAGAATGAGTGTTCTCCTCTTTTGGACTAGTACATTCTAAGCTGAGGAACCGCCTTGGTACAGAGAAGGCAGCAAAACTTGTTTTTCTTTTCAAGTCCATGAATAAACACAATTCTAACAACAAGGATGATGCATAATTGAAAATATGTTGTAAGTAACCAATTAATTTCAGATGAAATAATGTTATACTTTTGTAATCCATGTCTCCATGATTAAACACACGATGAGGATATTGCATAAAAAATATGTTAGACTCAGAAGAAATTTAGTTAAAAAAGGACAAAATATATTTAATTTACAATTAAGAAATAATAATTTCAGTTGTATAAGTAAACTCAGAAGAAATTTAGTTAATAAGGACAAAATATATTTAATTAATAATCAAGAAATAATTATTTCAGTTGTATAAGTAGACAAAAGGTCATTTTTATTTAATGATGCTGTATTAAAAAAATAATTAATGTGCATAAAAATGTTTGCTTATTTTTTAATTTTTCCTTATTTTAAATTTTTATATGATAGTAGTATGATTTAAATCAGGGATTTTTATAAAAAATTCTTTTGATTTAAATCAATGATTAAAATCAACCTGATTTAAATCAAACAACCCTGATATATATAATTTTTTTTCCACAAAACTTGGTTGGCGCGCATCAACTCTACTTAAAATACTCCCCCCTCTCCCAGCCTCACTATGCCCTGTTAAGCTACCCTACCCTATAAGGCTACCCATCATTATGACTAGTGAAATTGGCGTCTGACCCAATCAGGGGTCATCTCGGGGCTGAAAGGAGGGCCCAAACACGCCCCCACCCCCTTCTCCTTAACCTATACACTCGCCCCTCGGTCAACACGTCTCTCTCAGCCCCACGGAAGGAGGCGGTTCGTATAGACTTCCATCTTGTACCCGGAGAAGCTCCAGGCCCCAGTCCACCAAGTAGTGGCAAACTAGATTGAGACTACCTTAGCTTTATTTATTCTAGAATTCTCACCATTTTTCTCACGTATTTATTAGCCGGGGTGGGTAGGGGTAATTTCGGGATTAGTCGTTAACCCGCTTTCGTCCATTCATCCTTGCACTTGGGAGGGGAGGGAGGAGGGGTGTTATATATATATATATATATATATATATATATATATATATATATATATATATATATATATATATATATATATATATATATATATATATATATATATATATATATATATATATATATATATATATATATATATATATATATATATATATATATATATATCAAAGGACCCGGGCATTTGGCAAATGGTTATCAGGTCAGACAAACTCCACTTTTCAAATGCTTAAAAGGCATCATTTTGGCTACCTTCGCCTTAAATAGTGGCGAAACTGACTGACAGAAAATATATTCCACATTTTGAACACTTGACCTTTTAAGGTTATCATTAAATGGTGTGTGTGTGTGTATATTTGAAGCTTTGACGGTGTAAAGAATTATTTGTAGAAAAGATGGCAAAGGTTTCGCATGCAAAGGTATGCAATGCAACTTTGAGTCGTGGTGAAATGGAAAGAGCAAAACAGTTTTATCGACATAAAAAAACAGTAGAAATATTGACGGTGGTTACAAAAATGAATAATCAATAATGGCCAAGAAACCAACCGGATTAATTAGGCAGAAGATCAATTAATATTGAATGAAAGATTTTTTTTTCTTTAAAGGGGCTATCTGCTACTGCTACTAAGGAGTCGCAATAATCCATTCAGCCTATTACTAGGCTACGTTAAAACACACAAATAAACGGTAAACAAAAAATAACAACAAACCAAGAAGAAAAGAAAAAAAGAAGAAGCATGGTCCAGCATCGAAGGGAGGCCCGCTTCCCTAGGCGCACACACCCAACACAAACAAAAAGTAAAATATAATAGAGGAGGCCAGCCTCCTCCAAAAAGTCCAATAGTTCATGGGCAGGAGTGTACGAACCGATCCCGGGTAAAAGGGACAAGCGGAAACGAACCCACTCGTCCCAGTACTGGGACAGGTAATGTGCGCGAAGAAGCCCCAGACTGGGACGGTCAGCAAGAACGAGACGGGCGGTCTGAGAGACCACGCGGTCGTCACAGTAGGGTGCAGGGAAGGTTCCGTCAAATGGGGGTCTGTCCCGCGAAGTTAGAACAGTGTGATCAGCGATAGCGATGTCGATCCCTACGGTTCGAACCTGACCATGTTTGTTGTCTGCTGGTGGTACCTCTAAAATCTATGCTTGTAGTTTGCGACGAGCCCTGACGGGATTGGACAGCATTTCCACATACCAAGAATTGGGTCTGCCTCAACAGGGCAAAGCGATGTTCTCTTTGAATTCTCTAGTTGATGATTCCGTGATGGAGTCGCTAGGAATCAATTAATCTAGTGATAGGAACGCCTGATTATATGTAGCTTGGACATATTTAATCAGCACTTCTCTTCTCTTGGAACGCGATAACTGGTAGGCTTTGTATGTGCAGATGTTCTTGGCTTACCTGAACTCGGACTTGGTGACACTGATGAAAACCCCTCAGAATCCAAGTACCATTCACTTAACGTATTGACTACTTGTAAAAGGGTAAAACGTAAACTATTCTTACACCAAATGTTGAAAACGTCGCCCTCAATGTTAAATCTCTCAACACGAGAGTAGAGAATTATTTGACACTATCGATGTACCAAAATGTGGTTCAATTCGTAGTCAACTTGTTAAGGACGACATACATCCTGCATGAGTGGAAACGTATAATTTAATTTCCAAGGAAGAGGCCGAAGTTATTTTTCAAAATTTGCAATATGTATATATTAATCATCACTTTCTCATTCAAAATAAAAGTGGAATGGAAGAATTTATGATTTGTGGGGGGGGGGGATTTTTTTATAGCTTTGGAAATTTGAAAGTATATAACATTTTTTTTACAATTACACAAGATGGAAGACTACACGAAATGGAACAAGGTATTTGTGTAAGAATTAAGCTTTTGATTTTGAAAGAGAAAATGAAACTGGTTTTCACCAACGAGGAATCGTCAATGAGGAAACAAATTGAAAATTTAGAAGGGTCCAACTAACAAAACGCAAATGAAAGGAGGATATAAGAAAACAAAACGAGAACGGTCGATATACGGAGTGTGATTTCGACCTGAGAAAACTTCGCCCTTAAGGGTTGCGATGGTTTCATGAATCAACACAAGCGGGACGACTCTGGTTGAGTCTTCGCGCAGCAAACTTGAGACGAGGGCGGGCGTCTCACGTAGGATCCGCCCCGCAGCCCTTGTAAGGTTTCCCCCCCACAGATAAAATTACGTTGCGTAATTGTTTGGATATTATATATATATATATATATATATATATATATATATATATATATATATATATATATATATATATATATATATATATATATATATATATATATATATATATATATATATATATATATATATATATATGCAAGCTCTATTAAAGCCCACAGGTGTGGCAGCGTTAATAATTTTAACTTGCATTTTCTTAATATTTCTTACAAGTTTTTTAACGGGGTGTTCGAGGCGACCCCGTTAAAAAACTTGTAAGAAATATTAAGAAAATACAAGTTAAAATTATTAACGCTGCCACACCTGTGGGCTTTAATAGAGCCTGCATACAACATGGCCTTTTACCTAATTGCACACACACACACACACATATATATATATATATATATATATATATATATATATATATATATATATATATATATATATATATATATATATATATATATATATATATATATATATATATATATATATATATCAGGTAGCCCAGCAAAAACTTCACACTAAATTCAAACTTGAAAACCTAATTAAATATAAATGGATTCTTTATTATCACTGAATGTTTCACCAATATAACTAATAGTATTGCTATAATTTAAAAAATAAAATAGTCAGTGAAAATTTTGCTTGCCGATTCCTCCCGACAAAGGATAATATGTAAAAAAATCAAAATAAATGAGCAATATGTCCACCTTCTTCCTAACATCAGCCCTTAATCTCGTGTTAAAGGGAGAAATACAGTTTCTAATATCAGATAGCGTTATGTTATCCCATGCAAGAAGAGGTTTTTCCTTAAATTCAGGTTCACTAAATGTATTTTTTCTATTGTTGTAAACTTTTTCTTGAAGCAAATTCCATATGGAATAGTCTATAGGGTTATAGCCACGCGATGATTGTGGGGGCCGTTCATCTTTTTTGAGGACAACTTTCTTCCAATGATTTCTCTGTTGTTTTGCTAGTATGAGAGGCGCACCATCTTGCTGGAAACTGACGTCACCTTTAAGATAGAGCTGATGGCAATCGGGAAGCAGGCCGATATATTGTAGTTTGATGTCATTTTCCGAATTAACTTTGGATTTTTATGTATCGATATAATGGATCCTCGTTTTACCAGAAACCAGTTGTGGGGGAGGTTGTTTTTTTTTTTGCTAAATTTTGAAAATTCATGATAAAGGCGGGATGGATGGTCGTCCTTTGAGCCGTAATCTCTTGTTATTTTGACTATTTGTTGGCACTTTCAAAGTGAAGTCTTTTTCATCAGTACACACAAAATATCTTGCGATAAATAGCGGTCGTAGAGTAACTAACAACGTGTCTTACATTAATATTACAACGAAAAATGCCAATTCACTTATAAGCTTTTAATTTTTGTCGTTTGAAAATCCGTTGCACACTGATACTGTGTAATATTCCAGTAGAGCCTTTGCAGCGGCACTGGAGAACGGGATTAAGAACCTAATTCACGGGAGATCTTCCTTAGGGATAGATGGGTTCTGGTTTTGTCTCCTCAGATAAAACATGTTCTCTACTTCAATCTTTTTACCTCTGTCATAACAGTTTTATTATGTCTGCTATCGAACCAGTAGTTTTTATCTTTTTAATTAAATTATAAACACTTCTACGAGTCCAATTTCTATCTGGAAATTCCCCCAAAAATTGTATTTCCATTTCAACCTTTTTCTTAAAAACATGCTTCCATTATAATTTTATCATTTACACTAACACCACCCTGATAGGGGGTATACTAACACAACCTATAAGTTTGAAGTTTAAATGATGACTGAAAGAAGAGAGAAAAACCAAAGCTAATTATAGCCTAGGCATAGACTTCATTCCCACACAAATATCGCATGTTTTCTTGATTCGGCAAGCAAATTTTGAATGACTTTTTTTTTTTATTGTAGCACAACAATTATGGTTATATTGTTGAAATTATTAGAGATAATATAGAAGACATTAATTGTTGTGTACGAATTTCCATTTATATACAATTACATTTGACTGAGTTATTCAAGTTTGCTGGGCCACCCGATATATATATATATATATATATATATATATATATATATATATATATATATATATATATATATATATATATATATATATATATATATGTGTGTGTGTGTATGTGTGTGTGTGTGTGCGAATTTGGGCAGTATATTTTCATTATAGCATGTTTTATTGAAAGCGAGCGCTAGTATCGTGTTAATGATTTTCTTTTCAATCTTCTCGATTTGTCTTATGTTCGCCTTTTCTTCATTGTTCAACCCGTGAATAAGCCTACCGGAGTTCATTAGAGACTGATATTAAATAATTGCAAAGAGGTGGAAGGAAATTAATGCACCTTAATACTTTCTTTTATTATACTGACGCGTTTCGATACGACAAGTATCATCCTCAGAGTTAGAATAGGAAATTTATACATTTATTCCAGTATATATATATTATAAAAAATGTGTTAACAAACTGACGAACGGAACGTAGATACGTGTAGGCGAATTAGCAGGCAGAGGAGGTGCAGGTAGGGACTGGTCGAGGAAGTGTAAGTGGCCGGAGAGAGAGAGAGAGAGGGCGGGGGATAAAATAATGGAAACACCTGCTAATCTTACTAAGTGATTTTAACATTATGTACGCTATGCATCGATATAAGCGTTTTATTTTCAGAATTTAATTATACCTTATGATAATATGAAAAAAATTTCAGACTTTCAAAGAAGACAGGCAAATCGAATGGCTGGAGCATCAGTAACAATAATCGTTGAAATATTTAACATTGACAGATGAACTGTTTCGAAGATTATCTGAATGCTTATAAGAATCAGAATAAGAATCACCGATAAAAGTAATAACAGACGAAACAAAAACCTCAGCGATAGAGATCGTATAATTCTAAGGTGCATATTGTCGAATAATCATAGGACCACAGCTTCGAAGGTGACTAACGAGTTTAATCACTATCTTATACATCATGATTGGACCAAGATTGATGTCAAGAGCTTCACGAAGACTGGTATTACGGGAGAGCTGCAATTACTAAACGTTTGCTTGAGGCAAATCAACATAGAAGGTGCGTCGTAAAAAACTGGTTTATAGACCATAAAAATGAACAACGGAATAATGTAATATTTTCGGAAGAATCTTTCTTTATCTTTCAACGTTCTGGACAGGTTAACGTCTATTGAATGCCTAAAGAAGCTTATGATCCTGTCTCATTCCGACGGTTGAGTATGGAGATGGATTAGTGATGATTTGGACAGCAATATCATAGGAGTGCCTTTGTCAATTTGGGGGTAACCAGGGGGATCATACCTTGCAAACGCGCTTTCTCACTGGTGGCGACATCTTTCAGGACGATAATGACCCGATTGACATCGATAAAGTCGTTAAAAAATACAGAAATGCATGAAAATAACGTTGAACACTCGGAGTGTCCCCAGAAATAGCCAGATCTTAACATAATCTAGCATCTGTTGTGTCAATTGGAGCAACAAATAAGGAACCGCGTCCCTCTATTAGTCTGAAAGAGCTGGAACAGGATTTGTTGGAGGAATGGATCAAAATACCTTTAGATACTACCCAAAAGCTGTGCTAACACCACATTAGAACTAAAAATTAGTAATTAAAAGTTTTCCATTTTCGTTCAACCCCTGTATATATTGAACAATTTTGAGAATTTATTGGAGTTTTTCATAATTTAACCACGGATATTTCTGGATAAAAGAGCGGCACTAGATCCGGCATATCTATATTATAGTAAAAGCTGAAAAACATGAGAATAGAGCAAACATAGAAAAATTAATATAAGAGTTCTAGAATTTTATGAGAAAATTCATAATTACAGCTCAGAGAGCAAAGCAGAAAAAGTCCCAACAGTAAAGGAAGACATTTTTGTCGTACTTAGTATGAAAAAAAAGTTTTAAATCGCATAAAGATCATCTAAAAAATCTTATAAAAGCATGATACGAACATCTATTTAAATGGACCTATTGAAATTATGTTTACAAAGTGTTTGAAAGGACAAACAAGGTCTGCTGACCAAAGGTCGCGTGCTCTGCCTTATTCTGATTTATGACCTTACGACCTTCAAAACTTTCAATAATTCTGACTAACCTTGGGAGGACCTTGTTAATTATATCATTCGAAAAATAACGTAAAACAACATAGGAGTTTCAAATTTCGTTAAAATCGGCCAAATAGATATGATGTTATTGCCAAAACAAAATAATTCCCGGGCTAAACTTGGTAGGACCTTGGCAATACTATCATTCGAAAGAGAATGCAAAACAACATAAGGGTTTCAAATTTAGTTAGAATCGGCTAAATAGTTACAATGTTATTACCAAAACAAAAAAAGCAAAACGGGGACCAACCGTTGACCGACATAGTGAGATATAGAGTCGCACGTGACTAAAAATTCCCACTGGTGTGTATGGTAAAACGGTTCACTTATTTTGTTTTCTCCAAGCAGGAGAAAGGGAAAAACTAAGAAACTAAAGATCATTCCGTCGTTTTTCAGAAGCCACATTCAAAATACTGAGATTTTTTTTAAGACCTCATCTGGTGATTGCCGACTAGGGAAAAGGTTGCCGTAATCACGTTACAGCCTAATAGTAATTAAATTACCCCCCGCCCCCCTTAAAATACCGGGAAAGTCACAACCAACAGACTAACACGTTAGCTCGAATGCCACCAGTCCCCTGAACAAGTAGTTTTTAGATTTACTAAGCGAACTAGTGATAATTATCACTAGTTCGCTGTAATTAATGCTGAATATCCTGCGGGTGATTTTGTCTCTTAGTAAATCTAAAAACTATATAATACATTCGTAGATTGATTAACATTGTCTTCGAATACAAAATTCTTGCAAATGATTCATTATTAATAGTTTTTAAGGAATAAAATTTGACAGATAAAACGAAACTTTTTAGGGAGGTCTTTTTTTTGTCAGCAGAGAGATAAAATAGGTTGATGACGACGACACTTGTCATTAAACTCTTGACCATTTTTTAACTGAAATTTTGATATTTTTAATAAGGAAAGAAATATTCTTCAGCTTAGAGAAAAGATTTGCCATTTCGATAATTTAAAGGAAGCACAGAACTTCAACAGATTTACAATCCTACCATTGAAATACTGTGAGTGGAGCTTGGGTGAGTTGGGAGAAATTAAAATCTGGATTAAATCCTAATGATTAATTATGGCAACTTGTAATCGTTTCTGGGAAAGTAGACTTTACTGATGTCAATGTGGGAGAAGAGAACTTTGGTTGACGCTTCCCGTTGCGCTCAGATGCAGCCGCCACACAAAATGTGCTTCAACAAATCGCGTACAAATACTTTTAATATGGACAAAATTATGTAATTCAGAACAATTTATTATCATTGAATTATTATTAATTAGTCTTCATTATTTATCCAGTTTTGGGGTAGGTAATAGGTACAATTGGTTAATTCGAAAAGAGTACCAAAATAGGTATGTATACCTTCTACTTTGCCAATTTAGTTTACTTTAGCCATACTGGCAGGTAAATTAGCTTAATATTCTTTAGTAAAAAAAAAAAAACTACGAAGACGGGAAAGGAGTGATAACTTTGGGTTCAACTATGTGAGTGAGGACGCGCGAGGAGCTGCGTTTCGCTTTGGGGTAAGTTCAGCGTATCCACCAATAGTGTTTCGCACTCGCTGGAATCGAACCCGTGCCTAGAAGCTAAAAGAGCAACGACGTATGCAATGGGCTAACGAGAGCTCAAAAGAGAGAAAAGTATCGGAGATTAATTCTCGTAGGGGTACTTGCCGGACGTATGACATCCTGTGTCCTGTTAACACAGTGCTTTGTGATCAAGTAGATTACCCGTAGAAAACAACACCCCTCCCCCCCCCCACCAAAAAAAAAACAATTCCAAGTACTGTCATTTATTTACCTAAACGTAGTCCGGCCACTGATACCTGAAACCGTCAACGATTTTTTCTCTTTAAGACATCTCACTAAAATGGCCATAATTTTGTTTTTCTCCCCCTTAACATTCGAGGTAGTCTTGTATAAAATATTAGGCTTCATTTATAATGAAATCTATGGCAGCCGGTGGAAGGAGTATCAGACTGCCACGTTTTGAAGCTAAGCAATGGCAGAAATACAATAGTTGCCTCACGTAAATAAACTTATGACAACAGATTACACGTATCATGCCATCAGCAGATTACACGCATCATGAATAGTCTCATTCTACCGTGAAAAATAGAATACTTCGCTTCAATTTTCTCCCCAAAGAATAAATTTAGCAACGAAGGAATTGAGCGCATATTAATAGAAACTTTCACAGCTACTTGAGCATTATTCACCTTTATTATGTCCAGTTAACAAATTACATCATTCTATTATTTGCTGCTGCTCTACAAAATGAAAAAAAAGATAACGCTCACTAGTTTCTCCCTTTAAAAATAAAACGAGGCGAAGATAAATGGAAATAACCTTGTAACCGAAGGGGCAATTCGCCTTGCTTACACAATGGCAGTCGCAAACAGGTTAGACCTTGAATTTATTAAAGGAAGCCTATTATTATTTTTTATGAGTGTTGTTTACAGTTTTAGAAAATGCTAAGCCTCGAGCATCGCTGTGGCGAAAGGATCCTCCGCGTCTTTTATTAATTTTGGACTTTACGCTCATTTTTTTACTTATATCTTTGCTACTTTCTTGATATTTTTACTTTTATCTTCGCTACTTTCTTGACATCTTTCGATACATTCACTTATCGAGATCTTCTCATTGTTTTCAGAATTTAAATATAATAGATAAAAAAAAGTGTTATATTGACGAGTAATTTGAATACTCGATGAAAGGAGGAAGCTCCAGATTAAAAAGGAAAGCTTGCTGTCACATGATTTTTAACCCAGGGGGTGGAAGGGGTTAGAAAGCTTGGCAATTATATAAAGTTTGTATTAATCGATCCATTCCCTTCACTCTTGCAGTCACATAATTTTAACTCGCGGGAGGGGGGGGGGTAATGCCCCTGCTACATATGAAACATAGAAGAGTGGCTCTCATCTCGACCCCACTGACCCAAGAGAAACCTGCTCTCCCTCGGGTCGTCTTTTGCACTCCTTTCCCATGCCTGCATAGACCCAACAAATGGTGAAAGAAGGCGTTAAACTTTATCCAAAACAACAGAAATTTAAAGCGAGAAAATCATCACTGGATTTTAGAAGGAAAATAATTTTCCATTTCTTTGCAGCCATCGTGCATCCATGCAGCTAATTCTATTGTGTTTCTGGACAAAAATACTGAAAACAGTTCTCTAGTGTTTAACAGGAAGGGGAACCTCAGCCATTTCTTCTTTACAAATTTGGCTTAAGTCGGACCGAGATGAAGAGGGTCGCATCAAGACAAAGTCTCACCTAGACGTGAATAGACTTCAACCACACTCGCTGGGTGAGGATGACTCTGGTAATCGTAGTGCTTGAGTGATATTAGGGTCGACCAACTTGATTATCCAGAGCTCAAGATTCTTATAATTAAGCAGACTCACACTGATATTTAGATCATACAGAGGATCGCCTCTAATTAGACTTACCTTTGGTTCGGAAGAGATCAACCGCTTGGGACTTCCAGTTGCGGGGAAGAGTGTAAAATTTTCGACGTGGTCGCTCGGTATTGTTAACAATGTCAAGGACCTTTGTATGCGTTGGTCGAGGGTGGGGGTGTGGGAGAGGCTCGCATTTGAGGGTGCCATTCTGACGAAGAGTAACCATCGTTGGAGTCTCGTTGAAGAGTGTCCTCACCTTGCACGAATCGACGAGACTAATTGATCTTGGACATTTGGAGTTATTTACAGTAGAACTGCACGAACCGCTAAGGGGCACGAGTGAGGCACTGTCAGATGGCACCTCATTACTTGAATCAGGAGCCCCCATCATTAATTTATAAGTGGCAGTCGATTTCTTATTGCGGGCGAAGGGGGCTTCTTTGATAGAGACGATGCATTTCTCAGAGTCATTTGCGCCGGGACTCTTTTTCGTTCTGATGATTTTGGAAATTTTCCACGAGGAAAATTTTCCAGGAGACAAATTAGGTGATTTGGAAGATTTTCGGCCACTTGGGGGACGACCCCCTACTTTGGGATGTGCGAGGTCTGGTGGATCCTCCCTGACCGGCACATGGCTTATATCTTTATTTTCGGACCCTGATTCCTGGGCGTCATCGCCTAGCCTCTCGCCAGGATCTTGATTTCCGCCGTCAAGTTGAGTCCAAAAAACTACCATCGTTAGGTTTATCTCGACAGTGAAGGAATTAAGTGGACTGGAAACAGGGTTACAATAAAATATGTCAATTTCACCACTTAAATTCCCCTGGATATGACACAGGCCAACTAAGAGTGGCTACAGAAAGAGTGAAGAGGTAGGTGTATTATATAAGAGACACTCTAGGATGATGCGCGAGAAAGTAAAGATGACAGGAAGAGGAAGCCGATAAAAACAAAGAATGTAGTTCTAGTAATGGAACTAAAATATATGCTGGAAAGAGGGGACGGGTAGCTAGGTGAATTATTTGATGACGATCGCCCCCCCTCTCATCGAGATAAATGCCCCTAAAATCTTAGAATGCGAAGTGGAGAGAGCGCTGGACTTATTTTCCAGCCCCGTCCCCCCTACCTCTCTTCTGAGAGGTAGAGGGCCCTAAAGAAAGCTACCACGTCCTCAAGAAGGGCTCACAGGTCCTGGAGGTCAGAAATGTTGTAGGTGTTGTGTGTGTTACTGTGTGTGTGAGGTTCGGGCAGTCAAGGAGGTATTTGGTGTTACCAATGCGTTGGTTGCATCTGGAACATGATGATGGGTTGAAGTTTATTGTTTGTACTGTTGGGTTAATGTGGAATGGCCTGAACTTAATTGGGACAGGATGACTCTGTGTGCTCGGTGTAGTGATTTATGGTTGGGAGGGGCATTTGGGATATTGTCTGGTGGTAGGGAATTCAGATGAGGGTGGTTTGGATGTTTTATTAGGTTGTGGTTTAGTGGTCGTGGTAAGTTGCGGAAAAGTGCTGGAAGTACTCGTAGTGTGCTGAAGCCTCCTTTTGTGTCTAGGTTTTGTTGTTAGATGGTAGTAGGAGCGATGGGTTCAGTAGAGCAATGGACAAAATGAAGAATGCAGGAAACGATGGAATAATCAAGGAAATGTCATGAAAGAATTTTACTGTAAAAGAAATAACCAAAGATAGAAAATAAAATCTATAATATCAGACATTCCAGAACAAATGAGAAAGTCGATATTCGTTACAATCCCGAAGAAGCCAGGGGCGACAGAGCGTACGTAGCCTTCACTGAACAATAAGCTTGATAAACCATGTAACAAAAGCTATCCTTTATCTCGAATAGAATTAAAAATAACATTAAGATGGTAATAAGAGAACAATATGGATTCATTGAAGAGAAGGAGACAGGAAGTCGATTTTCTTTAAGCGAATGCTGGCAGAAAGATCATTAAATATACATGGTACATCTTTGCTTCAAGGACTACGAGGATGCATTTAGAGACCCGAATAGATGGCAAGGATCTACAGCTCATTAGAAACTTGTACTGGAATCGAGGGTGTTCTGAGGGTGTAAAACTACCCTGGAGAAGCTCAAACGAGGGATGCGCCAAGGTTGCGTCATGTCACCTGATTTGTTATCATTATGCAGTGAAGTGATCTTAAGAGCAACAAAAGGAACCGAAGGGATAAAATTTAGGGTAAAACCCAATAATACTCGTTATGATGATTGCTGACAGAAGCTGAGTTATAGAAAGATCATTGCTTTGGTACACGAAGCAAGTAAAGGGCATCAAAATTAGTTTTAGGAAAATAGAAAATATGACCATCTTAAAGAAATCAAAATTCTCCACAATGCAACATTACAATAAGCAATAATGGTATAAAACAATCCCGGAATTTTGTATATCTCGGAAATACCCGACACAAAATAGTCGATGTGATGATGAAATAAGGAAACGCAATACAATAGCCAAAATAGACTTTCAACAATATGAAAAATGTTCTGACAAACCTTCATATATATATATATATATATATATATATATATATATATATATATATATATATATATATATATATATATATATATATATATATATATATATATACAGAAAAAAACAAGAGGCTAGTGGCAATAGAGATGTGTTGCCAAAGGAAAATGCTAAGGATCCTATGGACAGCGACGTGACTGAAAAATACACAGGAGAGCGCGCACACACAGAGATCTCTGATCGAAGCCATTTGACGAGAGAAAAAAAACTTGTCTTGATTTTTGTCTCCACCCGATGAACACCTAATTTTAACGGGAAAAGTGAAAGACGGAGATCAAGAGGGTATCAGACTTGAATCCATAGAGAACAGCATAATGGGGTACAGTGAAGGGAACTGGGCAACCTCAAACAGTTCATGCAAGAGTCACTGGACAGGTTGATGTGGAAAGGCATTACCGTTAACATCAATGAGATGGCACTGGTATAACAAGTTTTTTGGGGAAATAAAGCTATGCAAAAAAATTAGTCTCAGGACAATTTACGAGTATCTTGACTTCCTTATTCATGATACTCGTATGTGTAAGATACGAACATAAGGTCGTCATGTAACTTAGTCAATAAAAATACCTCAGATTACAGATATCTTTCTTAAAGTATTAAATTACATCGAAAGTGTATATTGACAAACACCGGCATGTTTGACAGACTGATTTTGATGAAATTAGAATAATCTTCCCAGAAATGCTGCTAACTAGAATGAATATCTAACGCTCCAGACGGAATCTAGACTTGGCAAGGATGGGATGTTGGCCACTCTCGAAAGTTTAAAAAAAATAAAAAAATAATATACATTGGTAAATTTAAGAACGCTAATTAGATTTCCTCGTATTATGGAAATTAAAATATTGAGAATTGTCTTAAATTTTCGACCAGATTTCCGAAAACAAAAGTTAGAGATCTCCCTAAAAACCAAGGCACCGAAGTGTTTCTTTTCCTGAGTTTAACTTTTTATAGATTTAAATCTCTTGAATAAGTGAAATTTAGCATCTTGGAATGGAACAACCAAATAAAATACAAATTTAAAATTGCTAACATGTAACCAGCAACTGCAATGTGGTTAACATGGTGGCCATAAAGAATAATCAACAAAAGTAAGGAAATTGGCCTAATCGAACGAAGAACGCTCACCTGTGGTGACAAAAGAGGACAGATAAACATGAGGAAAGAAATAGACTACTTGCATCGTGGCGAGTGAGAATCGAGGGCCTTACAAGCTCTGCCTGGTCTTTTTTTTTTTAAATTCAGGGCTAGCCAAGTAGTTAAGACGAAGACAAGAGGTTTTAATCTTGTTACCACTCTTTTCCGACGGGCCCTTCCGTTTCTTATCTACACATTCTCGCTTTAATATAATTTTAATTATTCAAGGCCTTTACAAAGTCAATCCAACCACGACTGAGTAATTCCTAACTCTTGCTCCGTTGTCGAACTTCGAATGTTAATATGTATTAGGTTCGATGTAGAAAGCTTATATACCATTATATCTACGTGCGACGGTTAATTTTTACTTCAACGTATCTGTGTACACTATTCATGTTTAGGTTGTGACTATTTTTTATTCTCTTACAGTTCGCAGTTTATTTTGTTTACGTGAATTGTACAACCAAATCAATGCGCTTGCGAAAGCCTCTTGGAGGAGCCATTTCCAGCAGGCACAGAGATAGCTCCAAAACTGTGTCCTTGACGATACCCTTTCCTCTGCTTTCAGATCTAACCCTTTCTGTATCCATATTCCACCACTAAATAAATGGTTTCTTAGGTTATCTTGGTATTTCCGTTGCAATGCGGATGAAACTAAAGTTCCGATCCTTCCTCCTTAATAGTGTATGGTTGGCAACCTCGCCTCTACTTGCCTTACCATTCTAAACTGCCTTTCTGCGAATTTTTCAGAGCGAAATCGCGAAAATAGCGGCCACTAACACTCCCATCATTTTTGAGCGGTGTCGTAGCATCGTCCTGGGTTTAAACCATGGTTACTCTTCCATTCAAATTTTGATTTGGTCCTAACTCGAGGCGTGTTACGTTTGACGGAGTGCCTTCGTTCAGGTCTCATACCCGACTTCCCTCGGGTCATTTATATGATTTCCTCGCAATCTCAGGCGGATTCGTTTGCACTTCGATTCCAAGACTCCTTCGATGGTGATCCTTGCTTATTTTTGTCTTCACTCACATGGACTAATGTAATTGCATTGTCTATCACCTCTCCGTCGTCCCCATTAGCTTGTTCAGAACCATTGGATTTGTCTGCTCTTTCGTCTCACTCCTTCCCCCTACCCCAGCTGCGCGATCCCCAGTGATGATGTTTGCTTCTACAAAATCTTGACGTTTCCTCAATATCTCTTTTGTTTTTCCTCACTCTTTTCTTTCCCGTTCCTTCCGCTCGTTAACCCTTTTGCTTCAAGGTCCTCATCCTCGCTGCTTGGGAAATCGCGTATTATCTGTCTGTTTTGAGACTACCATAGCCCCCCTCTCACCTGACATTCGATCCTATTCACCCCTTTGTGGGTCTAAGCGTGATATGAAGACTTATCTATCTATCAAGGCTTTCTCCGCTTTTTCTTCCATTCCTTGTTTATCCTTATTTTCTGGCCTAGAGCTGGCACACAGCGACTGGCCTCAACCTTCAAGAACGTCATATAAACACGTATTGTTAATGTGAAATTCTTAACCACGAAGTAGATACTCTCCTCCAAATCCAACTTATTATACCATTAACGATGGCCGATGGATTATTTTTCACTTATTTTCACCCAACATCGGATTAACAAGTGTTAAGAATTACGATCGTTGCTCAGCAAATTATTTAACCAAATAAATTTTAAAATAATTTTAACCCTCATAATGCTTACGAGGTCCGTTGTACCTACATGTGTCATGGCGGCAAGGTACGTTGGGTCATCTATATGCTCGCTCCTCCCAGTCACGTATCCGTGACATAGTGCATGCCAGATTGCGAAAAAAGGAATCACACACACGTACATATATACACTTTTGCTTTCTCTCTCTCTCTATTCATAATAACTGTTATAATACGAGACCGGTACAAAGAAACTATTAAGTTTGGGTATTATAAGCAATGTTTTGATTTTAGTTTCTAAACACATATCAACGCCTACAATAACTTGAATCATTTTTAATTCTTTCCGCAAATTTCCGAATTCAGTTTTATAATTTTCATTTTCCTGCCAACGCATCAAAGTTAATGGGGGAAAATGTGGATTTAGTTAAAAGAAGACCATCAGATCGGGGTAATCACTTGCTTTTTAGGGGGGGGTCTGTTTAATGTGCCTATGACCTCTAGGGTCATAGGCACAGTTCTTTTGAAGTTAAATGAAAACCTGCATCTATTTGAATGACTAGAGAGATTAATGACCGAAAAGAAGGACTGTCATAAGAAACCACGTCAACATGGAGGAGATATTTTTACATCCCCAGCAACAATTTCGTATAAAAAGCACTAAGTACGGAAATGAACTTTCAAGGGGAAAATATATGTTAGTGTGAATGAGGCAGGTCACATAGTAAAACCGTGACGACAGTGGATATGTTTTGGGTGTTAGAATGCTGATGCGATGACTTTTTAATATTTGGAGCAGTAGGGTCGAAAATGAGTCAAATCAGTTTAATCAATTTTTGGCCCTGAAAAGTCGGGGGGGGGGGTGATTTTTTTTTAAGAGAAGAAAACTAAAGAAGGCATTTCCGTCAGGCTTTTTGTTTTTTTAAAGTTCGTATAGTGCTAAAAGTGTAGTAAGGCTGTGGCAAATGAGGGGCCTGGAAAGCGCAAACGCCTGAATTTGATTGGGCGCGGGAGGGTCAATGACTCCAGAAACAAATGCAACAAAGGACGCGTTTTACCCTAGTGTCTTTTGGTGCAGGGGAAAAGAGGGCAGGCCAATGATGAAAATTCGCGAAGCCACGAATTATAAATTTGAACCCAGCCTGTAAAGGCCTAGGATCTTTTACTCTGCCTCCGATTATGGGCGCGCGTACTTACGAATTAACAAAATCTAAAACTCACATTAACTAAACTTATTGAATCACTTATTGGTCATATAAAAGGAACCTTTTAAAAATTCCCTAAACTTTAAACAAACCAATTTTTAATGTTGGCCAAGTTCTGTTTTTCATATAATCTGTGCACTGAAAGTGATCGAGTAATCTGTTTTAATCAGTCAAAACTGAGTTAGTGTTTTTATTTTTCGAAAGACAAACTCGTGAAAGAAACTAAAAATATAGGCCCAACTTGGGTCCACTAACGCCCCAATGGCAACGGCTTGGAACACGAATAAAAGTTGCGAATCAAAGAAACCTTTCTCCGATTCCACTCAAAGTTGAAATTTACTCGTGGCGAGCTCTTGTCGGATGCCGCTATTTTCATTCGACTCGTAAAATGAATTACTATTAAAGATTATAAATTTCGAAACAATGTTACTCAGTTTAAAACTATATTAATTAGTTTTACACTTATTCAAAATACTAATTGGGAACAAGTGAGCGAAGAAATATTTAGCAAACCCGTGACGTGAGCAAGTACGTGGCAACTCTTGTCACGACAGAGTGCATGCAGCTGAGCTACCGGCACCGTTTTCTTTTGTTGTCACTGAAAACTACGCATCAATTATGGCCCGTATAACCGTTGTAGTTTATGGGACCTAAAAAAATATGCTTGGTAACTGAAGCACATTCATTATATTTAGCAGGTGTCCATGACCTTGTAGTCGCCGGGGAATCTTAACTTAAAGGATGAGAAAATCCACTAAAGCCTTTCCTAAATACACTAATCAGTCAATCAAATTTCCCCCCAAATTTGTCAGAACTTAACGATGGTTTAGGATCTAAACCAAAATCAACTTTATTAAAGTAATTTATTTCGTTATGGATTCAATTTACACCGTTATTATATTTCTGAATATTGGAGAAAGGGATCCGCAGACATATAATGATTAAATAAGCGAAGGCGATAGGAATTTCTTGGTGCTGCACTTTTAGGATCAAGTAAAGATAGTTCCTCTTAAGACAAAAAGGAGGGATTAACTTTACTTGGTAAAATGGGAGGTATACGAGGTTATGACATCATCATTTTAAAGCTACTTGGAATAAGCATGAACTAAGAATTAAACGCATGTGAGGATGCAAGAGAGAAATGCTAAACTCTTATCTACAGGAATTTATGTGGCTTGAAAGACAAATACGTTATCAATGATTTTTGCGATACGATTGCCAACCAATACCGTTTTAATTAAATCATTAAAATTTAATTTATAGAGTTAAACAAAGTTTACAATTTTTAATTGTTTGAAAATAAACTTTTTAACAAGTATGGTCCTAATTAAATTCTTTAAATTATTTTATCCTTGGGAGGGATGATCTTAACTTGGTAAAATGGGAGGGACTATCTTTACTTGATCCGAATTTTCTTATGATTTACTTTAGTATTTAGATAACGTAAAAGAGCTCTAGTTTTGCACATAATAAATATATATATATATATATATATATATATATATATATATATATATATATATATATATATATATATATACAGTGGCGGCAACAAAAAAAGTGACATTGAATATTGGCAATAGAAATCGATACATAAAATCGCTTTCACGATTTTACTTGCCAACAAGCCAATGAAAAGGGGCGGGGCTTATGCCACGAGTGGATGACTCTCCTGAGCTAAGACAACAGAACTGCGCTTTATTGGAACTCACTGTCTCGTTTGAGCTCGTACAGTGACGTTTTGGTGTACAACGCTCCAGCGTGCTGATTTCCTGCATTCGTGCCTACATTTGACGTGCTATAACTTCTGTGCAAGTGGATACAATGGGGCGGAAAAAGCTTTCTATGACAGAGAAAAGCCGTGCCTTGACCCTATTAGAGCAGGGAAAGTCTTTTATTGATGTAGCAGCAGATTTAGGAACCTCAAGAAATACGATTTATCGCCTAAAACGGGCAGCTGAGTTATTGCCACCAGGTACCATACCAAAGAGGAAGGAGGGCACTGGTGCAGCTAGGAAGACATCTCCAAGGACTGATAATATCCTAAGGCGTGAAGTGATGTCAGACCCTTCTGTAACCTCTGCTTCAATCAAGAAAAAACACCCAGACCTTCTCCAGAACGTCGCCCTCAGGACCATCCGTCATCGCTTACAGAAGGACTTAGGCCTACCGGCTCGCCGCGCTGCCAAGAAGCCACTTCTTACCAAGGCTATGAAGATGAAAAGGCTCAATTTTTGCAAGACCTATAAACATTGGACAGCTGCCCATTGGAAGAAGGTGATGTTCAGTGATGAGAGCACCTTTAGGCTGGTCAGAGGAGAGTCAAAGATCGTGCGTCGTCCCAGCAATGTGTCTCGGTATGACCCAAAATATACCGTGAAAACTGTGAAGCACCCTGATAGTGTGATGGTGTGGGGTGCCTTTAGTGGAAACAAGGGCAGAGGAGGTCTGTACTTCCTTCCCAAGAATGTAACCATGAGGGGGACTAACTATCTCGAAGTTTTGAAGCAGCACATGCTGCCATTTTGGGAAATTCATCGGTATGAATTTTTCATGCATGATGGTGCCCCTGCTCACAGGTCCCAGTTAGTAAAAAGGTTCTTCAATGATAATAATATTAGTGTTTTGGAGTGGCCTGGTAATTCCCCGGACCTAAATCTTATTGAGAATGCTTGGAATCTGATGAAATCCAAAGTTCAAGAGACAGCATCCGGCAGCATCAAGGACCTGATAGAATCACTGAAGAAGATCTGGGTTACGATCGACCCCACCTACTTCGCAAACCTCGCTGAATCAATGCCCAATCGACTCAGAATGGTCATCAAGTGCAAGGGCAACATGACCAAGTATTAACTTTCATGAAATATTCATAATAAAATATGTAAGTTACATTTTTCTGTTTCATTTTCCCCGAATTGTCACATGTCACTTTTTTTGTTGCCGCCACTGTATATATATATATATATATATATATATATATATATATATGAAAAAAGCTCACAAAGTGCACGTGAGTCAAAGTTATGCAGATACACCAACAAAGGAAAAGTGAAAAATGACTCCGAGCGCTTTCGTCTTTATTCTTAAAGCTCTTTTCAAGTAATGGACAGGAGGTTGGACTGTCGAGGGTTGAGTGAGTGGGTAATCCCAGTCCCACTTCCTGGACATATATTTTATTACCGCACCGATGTGAAGCGGAGGTGAAGCCTATCCAATACACCTACCTTAGCCAATTTCGGTGAATAAGAATAACCCCGGTGCGTACCCTTTTGATCAAAACTATGATGATGATACCCTGAGTGTGTTCCCCACTCAGTAAAAGCCAACCATGGGTGGGTCGGTGGAATATTGAGATTTAAGCCGAGTGGATTGCTTGATAATTGCTAAAGGATCGTCCAAATTAGTTAAACACACAGATACAAAAATAATCTGTAATGTACATGAATTTGAAATAAGCAACAGCGTATATAAATATAAATAAGATTAATCTTGCACTGAATAAATAAGTCTACAAAATGTCGTGGGATTACTTGCAGATTACTCACTGGGATGTTTGCGTCTTAATGACACCAGACAGAATAAAGGGAATATTATTATTGAGTTAAACACTGAATTAAGTAAGCACTTCTCATATTCGAGGTTATGGGCTCGGGATGATAATTCTAGTTCACAAATAAACTGGTGAAGTTAAGGAAGGAAATAATTCAATTAACGATACCTTTGAGTTCGTAAGTATTTTTGAAGAGGGGGGCGGTGAAGATCTTCTTCTGGTGACGATGATCGCACCTAGTCCGGCCGTCCGAGGTTACCGAATGAGAGGGTAATCCTAGACCGGTGATATACTGATCCTATGCCGGATCACGAAGGTGAGCCAAGCGGTGACTCAATCGGACTTCTTCCTCGAAATACCTGTCCGATTATTCGGCTCCTGGAGTGGCTAACCAAAACCGATTACCTAGCTACCTCTAGGGTAATCAGCAGAGGCAGGTCCTGTGTAACCTCAGACTCTGAAGGGGGGCGGGGGCTTCAAGAAGTTTAGCACCTACAAGTACCGCAACGGCAACAACCAATTCTCTGAGTTCCTTCCTTGCAGCGGGTGAACAGTTTCTTATGTGGATCGAGTTTCACACAAACTCGACGTAGGTCCAAGAGCTTCTGCCTGATTCCAGGGAGAAGTCTTCCTTTTATTTCTCTCACGAGCAGAATCGAGAGAGAGAATCGAATTCTCATAAAATCCGTATCATCGCGCGAAAGACCTTTTTTCATCTTTGGTCTGACGGTATGTCATTCAGGCCTTCGAGCCATCTCGGATTTTACGGCGGTGCGAAAAAGGGCGACGGAAAATTCGAGGCGCGAGGTGCGTTTAGGGATACGAGAAGGCGCGCAGCTTTGTATGGGAGTGTTTCTGCGTACACCTATTTACGCGGTATTTAGACTTCTACAACCCTATCCGTTTTGGAAGACATTATTCTGACGTGTAACTAGGAATAATGTATACTTTTAACATTGGCTACACGAACAATACAGAAAAAAACATCAAAACGGGAGTTCAACGAATACAGGAACATAAAAAAATCATGACCGAAAAAGGAACACATGGGTTTCCGGTCATATACAGGAAACTCCGGAGTAATTAAGAGCTGATGCCTAAGTACAAAAGAAATAAATGATTATATTCGATACATTAATCCGGGTAGCATGATATAAGACCCACATGCAATAAAAAAAGAAGAAAAGAAACAATCAAAAATTAATCACGGCAGTTATAGAGCGTGTCATATTATCAACTTTACAAATATAACATATGAATTAATTAGTGAGCGGATACTAAACCTTTATCCAAAACTTACATAGCTATAATGCCGGTTATTTACAAAGACTCACTGGATTCGTCTACCGGGTTCCTAGACAAACTATCCGCGAGTACATTAAGAGATCTCTTTAGATATCGGATATCCTATTGATATTCGGATAATAACAAGGCCCAACGCATGAGTCTTCCATTTTGACTCTTGCAACTTTTTAAATAAGCTAGGGGCTTGTGATCCGTTGCTATGGAGAACGGTCTACCTATAAAATATACGTGAAACCTTTGTACCCCAAACACGATAGCTAAGGCTTCTAGCTCCACAGTGGCATACTCCTTTTCCGGATCGGAAGGTTTCCGACTTGCAAAAGCCACCGGGAACGGCACTTCTGCCTCGTATCGCAACAAGGCGCATCCAAGTTCAAGGTGAGGAGTGCCGATCTGAACGCCGATTTTCTCCTCGGGATTAGATAAGGGCATGATTGGGGCAGTCACTTGTTTTCGTTTGTCTACCGAAGCTGGCAATAGCCCTGGGGTTCCACTTAATAGGGTCTGGAGATTTTTTTTATTCAGGTCATTGAAGGGGGAGGTGACGGACTCGAAATGGGGGATAATACGCCGATAGGAGGAAGCTGCTTCTAAAAGGCGTCGGGGTTGTTTCTTCGAGACTGGGGGCGGCCTATCGGGTATTGAGTTTACCTTACCCTTCTGTGGGGATATGCGGTTCTCGCGAAACTTGAACGCTAAATGGGTAATAGTGTTATAATGAAAATAGCACTTGGAGGGCTTACTTGTTAAGCCGTGAGACCTCAGTAGGTCTAAGAGTGGGTGAAGGCTCACAAGGGGTCCTTCCCCTGTACGTATGGCTACGTACACGTTGTTCAAATAGATTGTGACGTTTTCTAGCCCTTCTACATCTTTTCGCATAAGACTGTAGATAATCTCTTAAGAGCGAGACCATTTGGGCGATCTTAACGGGCTCGAGTTCGGGATTCACAACTAACTCGGGGCAGGGCTCTTCCTGAGGGAGCGGGGTAGAAGGGAGAGCGGGAAGCTGGAAGTCCTCGTCTATCAGTCTTCTCCTTTCATCTTCTATTTTTAACTTTATTCTTCTTTCTTGAGCTTCTATTTCCATCCGTCTTCTTTCCTTTCCTTCTTTTATCTTTATTCATCTTCATTTTCTACTTTTATTCTTTTTTTTCCTCTTCTATTTTTATCTTTAATCTTCTTTCTTCATCTTCTATTTTTATTTGGAGGTCGCCTCTCCTGGCTTTTTCCCACAGGGGTTGTAGGGAAGGGCAGTCCTTTTGGGCCTTGGCGAACTCAGCGTTATACGGCTTCTTGAACTCAGGGACACACGGAAGTTTGAGCGGCGCGAGGGGACGGTTTTCTCGGCCCACCTGCGCTCGGGTGGTGACGGTTTGGGGAACCTCGTTCGGGGAGAGTTGCGCGCTCTGTCCGACCAGCACCGAACAGAATTTCATCGGGGCCGTGACCACGTCAGCCCAACCAGTGAAGTAGCGGCACTCTATGTACATGGCACTGGATGCAGGGAACCTGTTGGCGCACCCCCAAAAGTCGTGCACCACCGCAAATTTCTCATACTGGAGTTTTACGGGGGGAAGTAGCTTGTCTGACACTACGATACAGGTACAACCGGTGTCCATAACTAAAGTGGACACTTTGCACCCATTAATCGAACCAGTTTCATAGGAGAACTCTTATCGAATACGAAGTTGACCTGGTAGTCCTGATCTGACGGGGCTGCAGGTTGCCGGGAATCGACGGCGGTTTGTTCTGGAGAAAGGGTGGCAGACACTTGATATACCTGCTGACTTAGGGAGGAATAGAACCTTGAATTTTGCGGACACTGGGATTTTATGTACCCCGGGGCTCCGCAAGAGTAACACGTGATCGGGCTACTCCTGTAGGTGTTGTTGGGGTGAGCGTTAAAACCAGGGGGGTTTCGGTCTTCTGGGGTCTCTTGGAATTTGTTCCTGGGCTTAAATGGGAAAGCAGCTTTTAAAAACTGCGAGGGTTTCTCCGGCGGGTCTCTTCCGTACCCAAACTTGTTCTTGGGGGAAGGGGGATTACCTTTTCTACTTTCCTTCGGGAATAAATTATGGTTTGAAGCGTGAAGGTCCGCTTCATCGAGGCAATTCTTGAATGTGGAGGCCCTTCGGTCTTGAACGAAGGCTCTAATCTCTTGGGGAAGTGTACTTAGTAGTTGATCCTTTAAAATAAAGTCGATCAATGCCTCGTAATCTCTTTCGACTTTAGCTGAGTCCAGCCAGGATTGCAGATTTCTTCTCATGATGAATCCGAATTGTCTGTATGTCTGTCCTGCTTGGAGTTTAGCTGATTTGAACTTCGATCTATAGAACTGGGGGTTAAGATTAATGGCAGATAGAAGTTCTGTTTTTAAGGTGGAATAATCGATTGTCGCCTCATGCGGGAATGCGATCAAAATATCTCTCAGACGAGGGGAGAGTAAGGGGAGAAGGCGACTTACTCCATCGGCTTCAATATCCCATCCATTTCAAATATTTTTTCGAAATGTGTTAGGTACTTAATGAAGGTCTCATTTTTATGATGAGGAGGGGGGGTAGTTTGAGAGCAGGGGCTTGAGGTTGCTGACCCCGGGAACCAATTGAACTTACTTCCACTTGGTCCCTACTTAACTCCTGTTCATGGTGACGAATTCTTTCCCTTTCTTCGTGTTGTAGTTTTTGTTCTTCCCTCTTTGCTTCTCTTTCATTCCTTTCTTCATTTTGGACGTACTCAGCGAGTTCCCGACCTTCAAATCCGAATGCTTGCCCTTGCTTGAGGAATATTCCGAACGACGTAGACGGCATCTTATCGATCCAAAGATAAGAGTATGCACTGGAAGAGTTACCTTTGACGTAACGTGTTTAAGAAAAAGGGTTATTATAGCCCCCTAACAAAACGTACTAGACAAAAGAAAACACTTAAAAAACAAAACAGGATTAGACAATCACCCTAACTTAACTAATTTTCGGAGCCCAAAACAAGAATTGCTGTTGAGTATTTGGACTAATTTGGACGCTGGCAATCGTTTGATTAAAGTTTTGAGATGTTGCTTTTAGTGATAACCTCACACACCTGATATCACTTATATAGGTAGAGGGGTTTATGATAACCCCACACTCCTGATATCACTTATATAGGTCGAGAGGTTTCTGAATCGGAGGAGTTTGTCAAGTTCAGTGTTAACGTATCCAATCCTGGACGCTGGCAATCGTTTGATTAAAGTTTTGAGATGTTGCTTTTAGTGATAACCTCACACACCTGATATCACTTATATAGGTAGAGGGGTTTATGATCACTCCACACACCTGATATCACTTATATAGGTCGAGAGGTTTCTGAATTGGAGGAGTTTGTCAAGTTCAGTGTTAACGTATCCAATTCTGGAGGTGACGTGTCTGTTCATGCCAGTACTGGCAAGTTTGTAGCCGAGGAATGATAGGTGCTGTGAGTAGTCAATTTCAAAGTTTTCTAGATTGAGATGGACGGAATCACTTCTCCCTATTGAGGTTGCTGAGAACTTTGATACGTTAGTCTGTATTTTCCCACGTTTCTCGAACCTGGAGATTCTTTCGGCTACTGCTGTCGTGGCTCTGGCCATCGTCCTCGCAGAATTTGTTCTCCGAACCACAACTTGGGTAATATCGTCCGCATATTGGACGTTGAGCGTTATTCCACGGTGGGTTTAGGGATGTCTTTCGTAAATATGGTGTAAAGAGTGGGGCTGAGGCATCCTCCCTGAGGGTCGCACGGCAGGAGCACGAAGGCTTCCCTCGTGTACCTCTCGAAGGCGATGAAAGCTTGCCTGTTGGTCAAGCACCTACAGAGGATCTTTTCGAAGTGGGGGGGGGGGTGAGTCTTAGTCACGAGATTTTGTACTTCAGGCCGTCGAGCCAAACTTTGTCGAATGCCTTCTTTACGTCTCTGCAAACGACGTCGATCTAGCACCCCCATAGCTCGACCTGCCGCTGCATGTTGAAGCATGTGGGCTATGGCTGTTTCCGTGCTTTTCTTCGTTCAATAGAGAGTGCTCTGACAGGTGTTTTGATTCTTCTGTTGAGAATTTTCTCAAAAACGTTCCCAATGGTCTCCAGCAATGAGATAGGTCTGAAATTCATTCTCTTTCGAATGCTATAATTCCCAAAGCCATCCCAAGTTTAGCCCGGGAATTATTTTGTTTTGGCAATAATATCATAACTATTCGGCCGATTCTAACGAAATTTGGAACCCTTGTTTTACATTCTCTTTTGAATGATATAATTGCCAAAGTCATCCCAAGGTTACCTCAGGAATTATTTTGTTTTGGCGAAAATATAACTATTCGGCCGATACTCTGCTAGACTAGACTAAGCTATACTAGGCTAAGATATAATGTAGAAGGGTAAGATATACTATGCTAATTTAGGCTATAAAATGCTATGCTAGGATAGCATGTAGTATGTTGGCTAGACAATACTAAGCTATGCTTGACTAGGGTATAATAGGATAGTAAAGGCTATACTTTTCCAGGATAGTTAATGCTAGGCTAAGCTATACTAGGCTAGACAGGGCTATACTATGCTATGCTAGGGTAGGCTAAAGTATAATAGGTTAGGGAAGGCTATGCTAGGTAATACTATTTTAGGCTACGATAGGCTAGCTCACCAAGGCTATAATAAGCTAAGCTATGCAAGGTTATTCTAGTCTAGAGTATGGTATGCTATACTAGTCTAGGATATACTAGGATAGGGTATAATATGATACGCTTGGCTATATTATGTTAGGTGCGGTTATGCTAGGATAGGCTATACCAAGCTAGCCTATAATATGATAGGCTAGGCTACCGTATGCAAGGATATATTGGCTAGGCTGTAGCAGCCTATTCTAGCTTGGCTATACTAGGCTAGGCTCTTGCATAAATACTAAGTCATACCTGGTTAAGCTAGGCTAGGCTACACTAGGCAATGTTGCGCTATGTAAGGCTATGCTAAGCTAAGCTATATTATAATATTCTAAGTTAGATTAGGGGATACTAAGTTAGGCTATACAAGGATACAATAGGCTAGGCTATACTAAACTAAGGTACGATAAAGTAGGCTATACTATGCAAGGTTATACTAGGCTAGCTAGATTATACTAAGCTATGTTAGGACCGGCACAGCTAGACTATTCTATTTTAGGCTAGGCTATCCTATGTTTGGCTAGGCTTGGCTATACTATGCTAAAACAGGGTAAGTTATACTATGCTACGCTTGGTAATGATATGCTATGCTATACTAGGCAAGTTTAGGCTAGGCTATACTAGACAATACTAGTATAGGTCTTCTAGGGTACCTTCTTTCCTTACGATATGCTAGGCTATTTTCTACTAAGCTATTTTAGGCTATACTATGCTATGTTATACTATCATGTGCTATATTATGCTATGCTCTACTATGATATGCAATAATATTCTATAATATGCTATGCTCTAATCTGCTATGGTATATTATGCTATACTATGGAATACTGTGCTATTAGTGTGTCAATATTTTCAACGTTCTAATTACATAAATGAGGGGGGCTCAAAATTTGCAGCCCTACTTATGAATTCTAAAGTTATTTTTTTGTTTTAATATAATTTTAGTTCTACTTGGTTAGCTACTTAAAAGTTTTGACTTATTTTTGTTAATCTGAGGAATTAAATGACTATTATTACATCAATAATTATATCTATTTCCCTTATTTTTCTTATTTCACCGTTTGAAACATATTCATCAGTGTGCTGAAGATTACGTGGCCTTCAGTACTACCATCCTACCAGTGGGATTTGACCTACAATTGCTTTTAAAATTTAGGACAAGACTAGTGGCATTCACACATTTGAACTCCTAAATTGAAAATAGCAGAGTTGTTGCCATCTCAATTCCAAATTCTCGTTGACGTTCTGAAATGTAGATGTGAGAAACTATCCAGCAGCCAATCTTGCAAAAGATATTTACCCTAAAGTGATTGAAAAGTGGGAACGAGGGAACTGGGAGCAGGCCAAAAATATATCCTTTGGGAGAGGAGAGCTACAGACCCTAGCCACTTTCATTACAAAGCTAGACAACCTGTTGATATCCTCAGGCGCAAGTGTAAAATTGTACTTTGCTGTGAATTTGGCTGCCCTGGTTGCAAAAACGAAACTCAAATTAATTTAAATCCCTTATGGAGATGAAGATCTCTGTGAAGGAACTTGCTTTCATTAAAGGTCAGAGAGGTATGATTACTTCTTTTGGACCACATCAAGTTTGCTTTCGAGATTAAACTTGAGTAAAATAGACAAATAAATAAGTAAAAGCGACAAGAAGGTGAAGGAAGAAGAGTTGCTTACTATAAGTAGGCCAATGTTTCAATGCCATCAAGTGAAATAATTTTCTCTCCTGAAGAAAATGAAGAACAAATAGCTGATGCTCAAGATGAAATGGATTGAATTTATGAAGTGACATTAAAAATACAACCACATCTTCAAATTCCATTAAAAAGCAACCCGGGAATTTTCATTTTTGGGAGGGGGGCAATAACATCATAACTATTCGGCTGATTCTAACGAAATTTGAAAATCTTATATTGTTTTACATTCTCTTTCAAATAATATAATTGCCAAAGTCCTCCCAAGGTTAGACCGGGAATTATTTTGTTTTAGCAATAACATCATAACTATTAGGTCGATTCTAACGAAATTTGAAACCCTAAAGCTATTTACATTCTTTTCGAATGATAGAATTGCAAAGGTCCTCCTAAGGTTACTCCGGGAAATATTGAAAGTTTAAGGTCGTAAGGTCATAAATCAGAATAAAGTGAGAGCGCGCGCCTTTTTGGTCAGCAGACCTTGTTTCACATCGATGCTTATTTTTGAGAGCTAAAGGCGACCAAAAACTTTAATCGGAATTCTTATTAAATACGGAAACAAAATTTACTCAAATAATTTCATTTTGCTTTACTCATTCTTAGGAGTCAGTAGCTATTTCCTCCTGATAACGATAAAAATTGAAAATCTATTTCAGAAGTAACTTCGATAAAACTTTCAAATATAGAAAAAAATAAAATAAATAGCAACCGCTTAACAATTTGTAATTCTTTTTTATTTAAAAAAAATCCCAAACATTGGATAATTATATTTATTTTTTTTAACTTCACTATTTTGTTTTATCAAACTCTGAATTAATTCATTGAAATAACTGATAAAACTTAAAATATTCTTAGGTCATAACCGAACTAAGAGGGAAAAAATATCTAATATCATTCAAACCCTCCCAAAAAATCCCGTTCTTAAAATATAGTGCTATGGAGGATGTACTGGAAACTTTATAAAATTGTTTAGACCAAAGGGCCGTTGCCAATCCCGGATAGGAAGTAGGACACAGTCCAAAAGTCTGCCTGCGAAGCGCAAGCCCCTCCTATATTGCCGCTCCTAATAATTTACCTTTGTCTGTTTTTTTCAGATCCATCCTTAT
Organism: Ceratothoa steindachneri; assembly: GCA_963969495.1. Classification (NCBI taxonomy): domain Eukaryota; kingdom Metazoa; phylum Arthropoda; class Malacostraca; order Isopoda; family Cymothoidae; genus Ceratothoa; species Ceratothoa steindachneri. The sequence goes on from OZ018334.1 coordinate 79,077,791, forward strand.
TTTCTAGGTCTAAAGGCAAGGGAAAAAAATCTGAATCCTTTTGAGATACGGAAAAAGATTTCTCATATGTCATTTTTTTCAAATTTAAAACAAAATTTAATAGTTTCATTTGGCTTTACTGGTTTTTAGAAGAGGGTAGCTATTTCCTCATGCTAAAGACTAAAGGGAAAATCAATTTTAAGCAAAAGATTCAAATATACGAAAAAAATACCCCCCAAATATACAGCCATATCTTAATTTTAGTAAATTTCCTGAACTTCACCATTTGTAATTCGTTGTTTTAAAAGATTCCTTGGCCAAAAGTAAAAAGCACCCTGTGGAATCATTCATATAATGTAATTAGACACGCGTGGTATATTAATTCAATTTATATATATATATTATTTTTAATTATTTTAATGCTTAGTTAGATGCCTTTTGATTTAATTACAGCTATAGTTCTTCGTGGCATGGATTTCACTCAATTTTCCCCAATTTTGACGCCCTTTTTCGCCACTCAGCTTGTACTAATTTAATAAGAGTTCTCTTTTATTTATATTTGTTTTACTTCTTATTGCTTATCCAAGCGCTCCCCAAGAGTGTTTTATTGGATTTATGTCTGGGATTTGTGGTGGCAACTTCATTTCCCCATTTCTCCAAACCAATTCTTAATGTGGTGGGATGTATGGCGTGGGGTATTGTCCTGCTGAAATTTAACTTCATTTCTTGGTATTTGGGGATTCAATTTCTGGATAAATGGCTATAAAAATTGCGACAACATGGTGGTATAAGTTGTGGAGTTCATTCTTTCATTGCTTAAATATTCTCCCCTAGGCCTGATGAAGACATTTAGTCCCATACCATGATAAAACCACCTCTATGTTTTACAGTTGGCATCACACAAGTAGTATGAAATGTCTCTCCAACTCTTCGTCTCAAACGGCCTTCAGGAACGAATTAAATTCGAAAACCGAAGTTCCACTGTACCAGAAGTGCTTAAAATCTGCAAAATTGTTAAAAAAAGTTAAATTTTTAAATTTTTTTTTGAAAGATCTTTTTAAATAGGATTGCATAAATTACATTCAAAACAAAAATAATGACTTACCTGATAATTACTTTCATTTGACCATTTAACTTTAGACCATTGTTCATCTGTCCAATTTTTGTGATCTTCGGCTCAGTGAAGACTGCTTTTTTTTCGTTGAGCTCAGATATTCATTGTTTCTTTCTCGACGTGTATCATTTTAGCCTTTGATCTTTAGATCTCCTAACTGTTCTGTGTGATATTTTTGAACTTGAAGCTTCATTGAACTCCTCAGTAAAGTTCAGATGTTTTTCCGCAATTCTATAGGTATTGTAAGACGTTTTCTGCCAGTTTTCTTTCTTGATACAAAGCTCTTAATCTTTTAATATAGTTTTATAGTAGTTTAGACAGCATATCGTGAACATTTTATTTTTTATCAATTGCGACTTGTGATAACCCTTGGTGTCAGGAGAAGCTGGTTTTATGCTCTCTGTGCTATTGTAAGTTCTTTAGTTTTAGTCATATTACTTATTTAGAACGATATTCAATACACAATAGTTATAAATTTAAGCTTATTCATCGGAAATATTGTCTAAATTCTGATTTTAGAAAACCTACAATTTTATTAATTACACACTATTTAGTAAATATTAAGTAATTCAAACATATCGAAAAATACACATTATAAGCATACATGTTTAAGAATAATATGATAAATTCTAAAAAGTTTGATTAAATATGAAGGGTGCTCTATTCACTTGCCCAAGGGTAGGTATATGATCCTCGAGAGTGCCAGTACGCGAAAATATTTAACACTTGTTCGAGACGAAGCTTGGTGCACGTTGCAATTTCGCACATTCATTGAGGCTAAGTTTCTCCAACACCTACAGTAATACACATATAGCATCAGATGTATACATATTACTTGATGAATTTCCACAAATACATAGGTAGTTAAAATTAATCTGTCTTTTTCATAAACTTCATGTTCATAAGGTTAACAATTTTTTTGGGGGGGTGATGGTTTTAAACAAACATTGTTTCTTTACGGTATTGAGGAAGCAAATATATAAACGGCTTGTTTAAAAGACATCCTAAGGAGGTTTTCAGTCACACAAATTTCATCAACAATAAATTTAAACCTAAAAATTTAATGACTTAACTTAAAAGTTTTATATGATATAGACTTTATTTTAATACCCAAGATTTTTCAAGAATATACCATAAATGTATAATCTAATTAAGAATATTAATTTAAACACAAAAATATTTGGTAAAATACATTTTTTTCTGATTAGCCGTAAATTTATTACTAGCTCATGTGTAACCTTTAGCGACCTCTGGTCAAACCCTAACTAAAAAACTTGTTTAGAATGAACAACAATATTTTTACGAATTACATAATAAATAAGACCGTGCTATAATAATTTTAAATAGTAAGCGATTTAAGTTATAGAAAACGAATTCTTATAAACGAAAGTTAAATTTTATGAGTAACTGTTGTAAGTTTGTTTTGCCTGTAACTGAGATTTCGTCTATTCTATCCCTAGTTTTTTAAAAGTGAGCTTCGCAAAGATACTACTGAAACTAAGGGAAACGAAAATCGAGGACACAGTCGGAAGAGTCAAGAGTTTCCTTGGACCATCGATAGGAAGAGTAATTCTGCTAAACCTGCCTCGGTCCTCTTCCAAAGCAATGACTGGACCATTTTAAGACCACCCACACGCTGGAATATCCTAAATTTCAATCAATTATTTTCTCTCATTTATTTGCATATAAATGACCATAACATTCATTAAAATATCTATAAGAAATTAGTATTCTAAATTGGAGAGAAAATAGGCCTGAAAAAATGAGTGTGGACATTGTATGGCAGTTTAGCTGAAAATGCTACCCATACAACTCATCATCTTTTATTACGCCATGACAAATGAACAATTGAAATGCCGTAGACTACCAAATCAGATGCACAATTTAGTACAAAATCCCCAAATACTTTTTACTAAAAAGTGAAAATTAAAATTTTCCTAAACCGGGCATCATTATTTGGTAGCTACTGTATGAGCATTAAAGCACGAGTGAAGCGAGAAGAGTTTAGCGTTAGGAATGACCGATGTTTGGAAGTGGAAACGTTCAGGTTGAAATGTAAGAGGCTTCGAGAACACGTGACCAGAATCCACTGAAGTTCTTAATTTAATTTTCTAGGTAGAAATGTAGACCCTAGGCCTCTTCCTTATTTAAGTCACTGTTTTATCACACCAAGGGAGGGAATGGGCCAGGTGTAACGCAAAAACCATACTACAGCTGACATCTGGACAATTATATTCCCCACTGCTGCTAACACGCGCAGTTGCGTGGCATCCCTGCTCCAATGCTTGGAGGAAAATCTGCGGCTTATCTTCTACACATCTTGCTTGCTCTGACCTTGATTTTCTGTACATATCATTTCCAATCTTTCTGCGGGAGGTGCCTTTGTTTGTTTTCACTTATTAATGTTAAAAGTGACACAATATTTCGAAGCAGCATGGATGCGTTGATGAGATAGAAATGCGGATCAAGTATTGGCGCAGTAAATAATATTTAAGTATTCATAACAAAATATGGGAAAGGAGAATGCTATTATTAATGATGATCTGGAATTTATACGACTACATAGCTGGGCGCGATTTTGACTTTGCCGCTGGATCTGGTGCAACTGCGACTGCGACTTTGCAACTCTACCCCCCCCCCCCCCCCGAGGGCGACTTGCGACTGTGACTGTTTTTCCCGGTGCGAATCCGCTAAATTACAAAGTAAACTTTAGCGCGATAACAGAAACATGCTTTTATAAGTCAGAAAAACACACATAAAACAGCCGCGGCAATTTCTTTAAAAAAAAGTCGTCTTTGTTCCTGTTCAAAGTCGCGAAAAATTGGCGGTGTGACTTTGCTTAGTCCGACTTTACCAAGACGTTTGCGACTTCGAAATTCATAGTACGACAAAGTCGCAACTCGTTGCCGCAACGCCCAGCTCTGACGAATGCACTGGGAGAGAATTGGGAGAGAAAATGCGGATGTAAATTTATGGAACAACAAAGAGGTTGAGCAATATAAAGGTGGTGTTTGAGATACCGAATACAAAGGGTCGGAGACTACCGTTGGCTGCGATCTGATAATTCGCTCTTTTACGATGTGTGCATTTGCGCGTGTGCAAACTAGTGGGTAAAGCGATTGCCCAAGACGGCTTGATACAGACCCCTTGCATGAACGATTGTTTCGGCTTGCTGGAATAAGGGGCTTTTTATGAAAGAGACGTTTTTTGGAATCAAGTTGGTACTTGCGAGCAGTAACGATCTAATGGGTAGAGGTTCATAAGTAGCTGAGTTACGTTTGATTGAAGAGGTGTTCTGGATAGAAGCGTCTGAAAAACATCTAGTGTTCGAGGTATTCTGTGTAAAGTGTGTTTAAATAACGAGAGATGGGAAATTTATAGTTGTAGGGTGTTCTTATGGGGTTTGCTTGCTTCCCGATTTTGAATTAGATATTTGAGCGAAGGAGAGCGGATTTCAATTTCGAACGCAGCCTTTGTTTGTTTAGGTTTTAAGCTTAGCTGAATATCTACATAGCTCTATCAAAAGGTCTTAGAACCACGGGGTAGGGAGATATGAGCCACTTCAAGACGACGAATAAAAAATTAGACGAAGTGAAAATGCGAAAAAGAGACCACATATTGCATCAACGACTGAGGGTCGGCGCACCTCTCCTCAAATGTTTGTCGTTCCGAAACTAAGGAGAGTTTCCTAAGAAAGAAGTAAAGAAGGAATATGTGGTAAATAAAATAATAAAGGAATGCATGGTAAATAAGATAATATATACAATATGAGTGTTCTCAAATACTTCACTTGTTTTTCGCCAAAAGTTGATACCAGATAGATAGATGCGTTACCTCAAACAACACCTTAGATTCTTCTCCGATATCATGAACGCGAGAGTTTAGAGAGCACCCTTTTCTATCGTATCGAATGGCCAAATTAAACGAATTGTGTTGATGCAGTGTAAATGAATGTTAAGGACGGGTTCGAAGACAGCAATCAAGTGTTTGCTGAACGTTTATGTACACACAGTTAATTTATGTCTGTCTTTGGAGAATATTCAAGGGTTTTTTTTTAATAAAATTATATCCGCCTTTGCAAATAGTGAGGATTTGAACCCGTGTGTCAAACGCTCCTCGTTCTTCGAGCCAATGTACTTAATAGGTGACCATTGATAGCACAGGTTCGAATCCCCATAATTTCCAATGAGTATAATTTCTTTCCTCGCTGTGTTGATACCAATGAACGACAGAGAAGGCAGCTTTTCCAAGCTGGACAACCAGCATTTCATCTTCTACAGCTGAGATTCTCAACTATTTTTGTTTACATGCCACTTCGCCATATGACAGAATGTCAGCTACACCCACATTTCCAAAAGGGTTTGATTCAAGTGGTACATTAAAAATACTGATAACTCTAAATGAAAATTGTTCATAAATGAAAAAGTTAAATTTGTATTTTTAGTATAGTTAGTCAACAATAAAGGGTGATGTCCTTTATTTTAGTAAACGAAATAAAACAAAGGGTGATGTCCTTTATTTTAGTTATTGAAATGCAATGAAGGGTGATGTCCTTTATAGTAGTTAGTACCATATAATAAAAGGTAATGTCCTTTAGTTTAGTTACTGACATACATTATAGTGATGTCATTTATTTCAGTTAGTGACCAGAGGTGGGCAGTATCTAAATAAATTTGAGATTATGTATTTAAATACAATGTATTTATATACATTTTGCAAATATTTTACTGATAATAGATTTATATAGCCGTTAAGAACGTATAATGCATGTTTTAGGTTGTCGCAACTTGTATGACATAAGCGGTTGACTGCGTGAGCCGGTGAGGGAAGATTGCTTGCATCGGTACAAATTCAGTTAACAGATGGTCACAGTTGTGTTCGGTTGTATAGTGAGCGTGCTCAGCGTTATTTCAACTGCTGGAGATATTAGACAATAATAAAGACGAGGAAGATAAAGAATCATGTAATTATAATCATCCTTTAATAGATGGTAAATTCTTAAAGTGAGATCTTCCGACAGAAAAAAAGTGATGTATTTACATCATGCAATGGCGAAATCTCTGCGGCGAGCAATGCTACTTCCAATCTACGCATTCATTTGAAGGTAATAATTTATTAAAGCTAATTATATAATACTTAATTGAATTGACAAGTTTCACTATTCCTTATTTATAAAAAATGCCAAAATTGCTAGTAGCTAACGATGTTAAGTAGCGTAGGTTTACCATGCACAAACCTACCTGATTACTTTTGCAACACCTTTATTTATAGTATATGCTGATTGAATTTAACGTGAATTATGGCAACGTGAAACAAATATCTTTCAAATTATCTGATCATGTACATTTATCAACAGAGAAAGCATCCTGCTTTGGTGCAAAAGGGGATAACTACGTGACAGCTCAAAGAAAAGATTCAAAAAGAAAATGTTCAGTATTAGACGATGGTCCTTCATGCAACGGTGTTAAAGTAAAGACATTATTACCGGAGTTTTTTGCGGTGAATACTAAGAAGGTCAAACAATCTGTTGTTGATAATCTGATTGCAGATTTGATCATACAAGGTGTGCATCACCTATCAACCATGGAGCAACCAGCTTTTGTGAGATTAATTAAAGATGAGTTCTGAGTTACAAATGTTGTTTACAATTATAGTATCAGCAGTACATGTTAAGCTCTTATAACGACCGAATACTAAAGCGTTCGGATCATTGGTCAATACGTAGGCTATTAACGAAGTTAATAAAGGAAGACATATACAAACAACAGAGGTTAATATATTGCAATAATTTCATGAGAATACATATATTCTTAAAGCGCGCTATCATTTACTTGAAGATATTATTGAATAAAATTTTCAGGAATAATTAGTACATACTCGTACATATATTCTTAAAGCGCGCTATCATTTACTTGAAGATATTGAATAAAATTTCAGGAATAATTAGTATAATGAAGCTTGATAATGTATATATTCCTAACAATACTGAATATGAAGGACTAATATACTTATGAATTAATGTACCAGTCCTATATAGCTACATTTTATATATAAAATTTTATATGCATATATGCATACCATATATTCTCACTTCACTGTGAAAATCAAGTTCACTTACAATAATCACACATTTCACTACCGCAGGTCTAAATTCTTCAGTTGACGTCATTTCAAGGCGGACGCTAGGCCGAAATCTTATAGAAGAGAAAGTGACAAGAGCTCTACTGAAGAATAAGTTAGACAGCACCTTTTACTTATGTCTAACTGCAGATATTTGGTCAACTCGTCACCCTAGTTTTGGGGCGTTACAGATCATTGGATATGTTAAGATTTTGCTCTTTATGAAATATGAAAGTGAAAATGTCTTTACAGTTAGGGAGTTATCAAGCTCTTAGCTGAAAGCAGACCTATTTGTTGGTGGAATTTATCTCGATTATATTAATATGTAAAATTTATGCAAACATTTATGAGACCAACATTGGACTGTTATTTCATTTTTTTTTTCAGCTTGAGGAAGCTGCTCTTGTCCCTCATAGTGGAGTATTGGCATGCTGTCGCTTCAAAGGAGAATATAACTACATTAAGATTGCTGAACATATGAAGAATATCATCAATGAATACGATATCCCACTGCAGAAAATCACGAGCACCGTCACTGATAACAGCTCTAATTTTGTTAAAGCGTTTAAGGAATTTGCAGTCACTGCAAATTCAGAAGATGGAATCCAAGTAGGTGAAAAAGATCAGGGTGAGCACGAGCTGGATGATAGTTTCTTAATGAGAAGAGCCTTAAATCAGGAAAAAGACACACACTCAGTCTCGTCGCCACAATTGATGCAAAAGAGGCACTGAAAATATCAATCTTGCTGGAATGGGGAAATGCTCAGCATTATGTAACAAAAGCGGTCGTCCAAAATCAGCAGAGATTATCAAAACTGTTATCAACTGCTCATTAAAGGTGCCTTGCATTACAAGGTGGAAGTCTTGTTTGATGCATTGCCATTACTTTTAAAACACAAGGACAAATTACATCAACTCATGACGTTCCTTGAACTTCCAATGCTCAGAAGTAACGAAATTGAATTTCTTGGGAGTATGTCTCAGTTTTTGCTCCTATTGCAGTGGCAATTGATCGCCTACAGGAAGAACAAAACTGTTTTTATGGAGAATTGCTCTTTACCTTGATCACTGTGGAGAAAAAGCTGAAGAGCCATCAGTCACGTTCTCTGAAATTTTGCCAACCTCTTCTAAGTGCAGTCACTAAGGGCTTTGGAAAGCGCTACCAATCTTATTTGACCTTAGCAAATGAAGCCAGCGTTACAGATGCCATTATTGCATCAACAAGACATGCATTCTTCAAACTTCGCTGGTTAGATATCAGTATTTCATGGGACAGTTCAAGCCCCCCAGACTCTGTTAAAAATATTATGATTAAAGTGATTGAGAATTTAGCAGAGGGAACCGAAGCTGAATCATCCAGTGGTGTATCTGACAGTGACGATTATTTTGGATTTACAAAACCCACTCAAACACGATCAACCACAGATTTAGAATTGTTCAGTTACCTTCAGGATTCAAATAAAACACTTCAAGGTTTAGATAGATATCCAAACATAAAAAAGTTATTTATTAAATACAACACAACCCTTCCGTCGTCAGCTCATGTGTAACGGCTCTTCTCTTTAGGAGGATTGACCTTATCTACAAAACGGAGTTCTTTATCTGACGAAACATTTTAGCAACTGATATTACTTAAATGTAATGCTGATATAAATAGCTAACTGAAATTTCATTATATGGATCTTTCTATTTTCTTTGTAGTACCTAACTCCAATTGTCATCAACTCCTACATTACTAATTATAATATACAATTTCATTTTAATGGATATGTTTTTGTTGTGATACCAATGGACCTTATCGATTGTCATTATATATCATGAATTTGAAATGTATTTAAAAATGTATTTAAATACATTTAATATATTTAGTATTTAAATACTAAATACATTTTCAAAATGTATTTAGTATATAGTATCTAAATACATTTTTCTAATGTATTTAATATTTAGTATTTAAATATTTTAAATGTATTTAGTGCCCACCTCTGTTAGTGACACACAATGAAGGGTGTATCCTTTATTTTAGTTACTGGCATATAATAAAGGGTGATGCACTTTATTATAGTTAGTGACATACGATAAAGGTAGTCATTTCAGTTATTGACATACAAATTAGCGAAACTAATCTGCAACTAAGTGACGGAACGACGTGCATACATCGAGGAGAAATATTCAAGATGGAGGCTGGCCTTCCGCAGGGAAGGTGTCTGAAACCTTCATTATACTCAGTGTATACATCAAACATCCTACCACCATTTACGGAAGGGTGCTTCAATATAAAGTTCGTAGACGACGTCACACAAATCTTCGTTTGTCCATACAGGAATCCCGATATGTAGGCAAGATTAACAGCAGAGGAAATAAGAAGGATCAATGTATACGAAAGACAATGGAAAATAAGTACAAACACAAATAAGTTTACAACCGTACCATTCTACAGGAGAAAACTCGGAGACATACAGGTCGAAGGAGAGATATACGACTACACCAATGAAACTAAAGTACTAGGACTAACAATTACCAAGACATGATACACCAAGTACGTAAGAGAACGAGTAGAAAAAGGAAGGGGACTGGGCTACTTTACAGGCTCAAATCCCTTAACCGCAGAAACAAGAAGAAAATTTATCAGGCTATCATCCAGTCAGCAATGGTATATTCAGTGATCCCTATGTACGCCATTTCAAACAGTAGAATTGCAGAGTATTCAAAACAAGGCAGTATCAGTAATCACAAACACTAGATGAGGAGACAGAAGACGAGCGATTTACATAGAGAAGTGAAGATGAAACCACTTAACAAGATAATAGAGAAAAGAGACAAGAAACTAATTGAGAAGACGCAAAAGGAAATAGGAGAGGAAAACACGGATTTGATAACCCAAAGAGAGGATGGGGGAGCACATCGCCTCTTCCCCACATACATCAAGGATCGAACAAGAAGAAGAAATTTTCACGCGATATCTTGGAAAATTCAGAGAGAGTAACAAAACATTTACTATTTTATCAGATGGAGAAAACTTATAAATAAACAAAAACGAAAAAGTTATGAGAAAACTTTACCAGTAGTAGAAGAAACAATAACGGTTTGAACGCCTTATAACAATACAACAAATATATAACATCACACTAAACAACAAAGAAGGATAGCCTGAGACTCAGGCAACTACTAACTTAAACTATCGAATTTCAAAACTAAAACATTACTAAAACGAAAGAGATTACAATGACCTCCATGTAGCCTGGCATTCAATTGCAAACCTACTACTTCTTTCCACTTCTCCCTACACCTTTCTTGAATCCTTCACATCTAATGGGCTAAAGAATCCATACGTGGGACAGGGGCACTATAGAAGGAATGAAGAGAACGCACGTAAAAGTGTAGGTACACCCCCTAACTAGGTCACCTATCTAGTGTACTACGCTATTTCAACCTTTATAATCTCTACCTTTTACTCTTCCTCTCCCTCTCTGTCTCCTGGTCTCTCCTCCGAAGGCCCCGCTAGGGCTTTGGAGGGGCGGAGAGGAGTAACAAGGAAAGAAGGTACCCTAGAAGACCTTACGGTCCATTCAATGAGGGTACCTTTGGACTAGCAGTCGAGCGGGCACAACTCTGCTCAAATGCTTTACGTCCTTTCACGGCCATTTTTCAAGACCCTGTCTAGTCTTGACTTGAACTGGTCAACAGATTCACTGTTGACAACTTCCATGGAAGTGCGTTCCAACTACCGCAGATACTGTACGTGAAAAACTTTCCACACAGATCGCGGTTGTAACGCTTCAGTTCAAGTTTAAAGCCGTGATTTCTTGTTCTGCTCTTAACAAGTGTGAAAATATCCCTGTAGTTAACATTGTCGAACCCTCGAAGTATTTTGAAAACTTCGATAAGCTGAACCCTCAGTCTATGGGTTTCCAACGAGAACAGATCTAATTCCCTTAATCTATCTTCATAACTTTTATGTCTGATAGAGGGAATCAGTTTGGTTGCCCTGGCTTGTACGCGTTCCAATCTCGCGATGTCCTTTCGAAATGAAGGACTCCAAAATTGTACGGCATACTCCAGGTGCGGTCGGATAAGTGAGTTGTACAAACACAGTACAATCTACTTGTTCCGATATCCAAACTGGCGCTTTATATAGCCTAGCATCATTTGGGCCTTTTTCTCCGCCTCAATGCACTGTTTCGAGAACTTGAGGTCACTAGTGATTGTTACACCCAAGTCCTTCTCAGTGTCGGTGGATTCAATAGCAGTGCCCTTACGGATATACTGAGATTGGGGGTTTCTGTGGCCGATATGCATCACTTTGCATTTGTTCCCGTTAAAAGGCATTTGCCACGTGTCCGACCACTCCCCAATCTTCCTGCAGGCGGGCAGTGTTTCCATCCTTTGCAACGTTCATACCAAGCTTGGTATCGTCGGCAAATTTGGAAATCTTCGCAACCATGTCACCGTCCATGTCGTTGACGTAGATGATGAATAGTAGTGGTCGGTCCCAGGGCAGAACCTTGAGGCACCCCGCTAGTAACGGGCACCCACTCAGAAGACTGTCCATTTACCACCACCCGTTGCCGTCTGCCACTTAGCCAGTTCTCGATCCAGCCGGCTACTTTTCCGTCTATGCCCAGCGCTCGCACTTTTCGGAGAAGGCGGCGGTGTGGTACCTTATCAAAGGCTTTCTGAAAGTCTAAGTAAACCACATCCACCGCCTTGTCCCGATCGTGCTCACTGAACACGAAGTGGAAGAATTCCACAAGGTTCGTCAGGCATGACCGTTGACTTCGGAAGCCGTGCTGGGAACTCCTCAGTAGCAGGTTTGACTCTAAATACGACGTCACTTTGTCCACCATCATGCTTTCCATGAGTTTACCGACTATCGAAGTCAGACTGATAGGTTGGTAGTTTGACGGTTGGCTACGGTCTCCTTTCTTGAAGATAGGAGTCACCTCCGCTTCACGCCAGTCTCTAGGAACGCATTCGGTCCGGAGGACAGGGGGGGGGGAGCTCCTTCTCTCCCCCTATGGTCATCTCAGGATGGCCAGAGAAGAGGGGAAGGGGTGGAGAGGAGGACGAGGGGCCTCTTTCCTTCCCCCTATGGTCATCTCAGGATGGCCAGAGAGGAGGAGGAGGGGACTGACAATCTCTCTGTCTCTCCTCCCACCTTTCCTTCCTTTCAATCATTCATTCATTCGACATACAATAAATGGTGTCATTTATTTTATTTAGTGACATACAAAGAGTGATGTCCTTTATTTTAGTTAGTAAAATAGAATAGAGGGCGATGTTTTTTATTTTAGTAGCATACAATAAATGGTGATTTATTTTATTTTATTTAGTGACATACAAAGGGTGATGTCTGTTATTTTAGTTAGTAACATATAATAAAGGGTGAGTTCCTTTATTTTAGTTAGTGACATACAATGTAGGGTCATATAATTTATTACGCTTATTGACATACAAAAAAGGGTGATGTCATTTAGATAAAATCTGGTGAAACTTCAGAAGACCTACGCCGTGTTTCTAGTATTAAAACAGTACTAATGGTGTTTTTAGGAATTGTACTCGTCATATATGGTTTCGCTTTGGAGGGGAAAGTACATATCTTTTGATACTCCACCTTGATTGGGTCCAAATGAAATTAAAATAAGTCCACCTCGCCTGCTCTGGATGTGAAGATAAACCATGATTTCAAACATTGGCAACACTGCTTTCAACCTAATGATAGGCATTCGAATTGTTAACACAACTTGGTGATTAAAAATAGCCTGGAGTGGGGAATGCAACCCAGCACAAATAAATGGGAGTATGGCGGCGAAGGCCCCCATTTTTGTTTGGTCTAATCATCACAATATTGAAGCGATGGCGCCATTTTTGTTTTCTCTAATCGTCTCAATATTCATGCGATCGCACCATATTTGTTCGCGCCAATCGTCTCACTTTTCTTTTGTTTGATCTCCGATTTCGTCTTCTGCCGGAGGTAAAAGACTGAATACATGATCCGCGTCGAGGAGCTACAATATTTAATGGCTTCGATTCTCCTCCAGCTCCTATTGGAAAGAAGAAGAGAAAATCGTGAATGAGAGCAATGAAAATGGAAATTTTGCGATGAATACCTCGAAATGTAATGTAACATTCGAGCTTACAAAAACTGGGGGCAAAACATCTGGCCAATCTTCTTCATCGATTATATGAAACTCCTCACAACGGGGAATTTTCGAATTGCCTTCTTATCACACTTTTGCTACAATCTCTATGGATAAATTTATTGATTGTGTACAGGGTGACCAGTAAAACTGTATTTGGATTTGAACAACCATGTATTAATAGTCAGTAAAGCTAGAAGGATGAAATAGAAATTATTCGAAACAGGAAGGTTTCAAGTTTTACAACGGGGCATACCTCGGCTTATCTCGGCTATGTGCACTTTGAAAAGCCATAGCATTATCCGAAAATAACTGCTGTGGACTGAGTGTGAACATGAATTTATGGGCCATATATATTTGCGAATTCTGAAACAGGGCCAAGCGAAGTCAGTATGCTCTGCCTTGTGATTGTAAATGAAACGTTACATAATAAATGATTTCAGCAAGATGCACCTTTGTAGCCACAATATGGCTGAATAATTGATTCTATTGAGGATTAATTGAGCATTTATCAGCGCTACCTTAGCCAGCCAAATTAGCAGATTTGTCCTTTTTTCGCCTCTTTCTCCGAGGTCAAAGAAAGTCTTTGGAAACACACCATCTTCGCTGGTCGAGCTGAAGAATGTTGCTCGAAAAATCATTGCTTCTAAGAGACCTGATATTTTTTTATGTAATTTTATGATACATTAAGTTATTTTATGATATTTATGTTATAAAAAATCTTGTTCTTCGTATCATTAAGTATGTATGTAGCCTCCGGCTAGTATAGTGGTTAGCGCGCTTGCCCGGCAATCGGTTTTATAGTTTTAAGGATAAATGATACTCGTAGATAACTGCTAAAACCACTTATTTTTACTGGTCGACCTGTATATATAGTAAAAAGGTGTAAGGTAGTATGGGTTTGGACTGAATCTGAACGAGTTATGCGAGAGGAGGCGCCGTCACCTGTTCAAGTAGGGAAAGACGTCCTTGATAGGCAACCTTGATGGTAGTGTAATTTAAGAGGGTTGGAGGGTTGGTAAGGATGCTATAGGTCGGAGGATGAACTAACATAACACCATCTAGATCCTGGTGGTCCTGACTAATGAAGCATCTGAATGTATGGGAAGGTGATGGTACGTGGGCGATTGTCCCCATTTTTTCCCATCGTGCTTTTGCGGCCCTCCCAATCTCCAGGACTCTGGGTACTATCCTCTAGTTGTCAACCCTCTGCACCTTTTCACTTACCCTAACTCCACCATTTTCCTATAACATTATGATGGGGATGTCTGTCCTCTTTGGCTTAACATCTTTCAAACGAACATTCGAAATGAGCACTGTGATGGTGGAGATGATGGTACTCGTAATTTGCGGACTAAAACAGGTGAACTATAACTAGTGGTGGAGCACAGAAGGTTGGAAGAGCCCCCCCCTCCAATATATTTATTGCGCCACACAATTGTGACTTAGGCCCGCCAGGTGTAATGTGGGAAAGAATGAAATAGGAGACGGCTCCCATCCCGGACATAGTAGACGTTCAAATACACGTCTCTAGTGAAGCTTTCTAATTATATTTGTTCCATTAAATTTCGAATAACTTCAGTGATATAATGTTTGTTGCTTATCTACTCCAAGCCTCATTTTTACTGGTGGTCGACCTGTATCTGTGGTCTTCAAAAAGTTCGTAGAAAAATGGGTATAAAATTAAATAAAAAAGAAATGTAAAATGTATTTTTTTAAAATAAGCTTCACTGAGGTGAAGACACCTTTGCAACCGATGATACAATCTAATTTAAACCATTTTTTAAAATAAAAATTTGGACTTAAACCAAGTTAAAAAAAAGCTCTTTTAGCATCATTAACAGAAGAAAAACAAAAAAACCTCTTTTAACATCATCAACAAAAGAAAAACAAAACGGCTCTTTTAACATCAAGGACAGAATAAAAACAAAACAGCTATTTTAATATCATCAACATAAAAAAACAGAGTAGCTCTTTTAACATCAACAATATAAGACAAATAAAACTGCTATTTTAACAACATAAAAAACAGTTCCTTTAACATCATTAACAGAGGAAAAACAAAAAAGCTCTTTTAAGATCATGAACAGAAGAAAAACGAGTGGCTTTCTTTAAGGTTTGAAAAAAAATCGGATGAACAGCTCTTTTTTGGGGGTGATGTTAAAATAAGTTTGTTTTATTCTGATGATGATGTTAAGAGAACTGTTTTGTTTTTATTCTGTTAATGATTTTAAAAAACTTTGGTTTTTCTTCAGTTGATGTTAAAAACGGTTTTTTTCTTTTCTTTTGTTTTTCTTCTGTTTTTGATGTTAGATACGATTTGCACTTGTTTTTTATTTTATTTTATTCATTTTTTTTTCTACGAACTTGTTGAAGACCACTCGCATATAGTGAAAAGTGTAATGTATGTAGTAGCTATGGGGATAGATGTTCGGAGTGACCTTGAAGCAGGTATGCGGGAAAAGGGGAGGGGCGTCAGCTGTTCAAGCAGGGAGAGAAGTGCTTGATAGGTATATGTTGAGGTTGTGCTTCTTACGTGTTCTTGATACTCAAAGAAAGAATTTTATCAACACAACGAAATTAAACAGAACAATATTATATATATATATATATATATATATATATATATATATATATATATATATATATATATATATATATATATATATATATCAAATAAACACCCCTTATTACACAGTTTTATCTGTGAAACTCCTTAAATATGATTAAACTTGTTAATATATGAATTTTTGTTCATTTCAGATTACAGCTTATTATTGTTTATAAGCAACCGCCAAGCCGCGAACACCAGAAACAAAAGAATTTTCTGATTTTTAATGAGGGTGTATAATGTGACAATCTGAGGGTGTAGTTAGACTGTGTCGGATTGCACAAAATTTTGGGATTGCTCTTACCATACTCAGCAGTGATTGTAAAAATGACCAACAAAGGTAAGGAACCAACAACATCCAGCTCAGGGCGACCTGGGCCGTCTGACAGGTGTCTCGAGCTGTCTCAAGCAAATTGTTGAAAATAATCCCAGTTGCAAAGCAGATGATGTTGCAGAGCAACTCCAAATGAGTCAGAGTCTGCTGTGAGGTATCTTCATCAACTTGGCTACTATAGCAGAACAGATAGAAGAAAACCTCTTCTCCGCCCAACAAATATCCAAAGAAGAAAGGAGTGGGCCATTGAGATGGTAGAAAGATCCATAATGCTGGTGGAGGGTCATCTTCTAGGACCAATCAAGATTTGAACAATTTTCTGAGTGGACGTGTGTGGGTTTGGAGAATGCTTAAGCAAGAGTTTGATTTAAATCGGCTGCAACCCTCTGTGAACGAAGGAGAGTTTCCAATTATGGTGTGGGGAGAAATCTCAAGCACTGGTCATTCAGAAAGAGTGGAGTGAATTAGCAAACATAAACTCTGAAAAATAGATACATCGGAAAGGACTTCTCAAAGTTTTCTCAAGTGGAGGGTAAAAAATGACACCTCATTTAATGAGGATGGTGCTCCATGACACAACAAAAAAGACCAAGGACTGGCAGTACTAAAACAGGATCAGAAGATTTCCTTTGCCTAGCCAGTCTCCTGATATGAACCCCATTGAACACCTTTGGAGAATAGTGGACAGAGTAGTGCCCCCTCCCCCCCAAAAAAAAATAATAATCACGAAAACCAACATCAAGGGCAGATTTATTCAACATGTTGTATGCAGCCTGGTGGACACAAATTCCACATGAGACAATTTCTGAACCTATCAATACAATGGCTAAAAGGGCTAATGCATTAAAAACTGCACATGGCATGTCTGCTAAATACTAGATTAAATGAATCAAATGACTTTTTTTTTGTTTCTAGAAATATATAGCCATATACTTACATACATACACACATATAGGATGTTCCACCCTAAAACTGGACCCATAAAAAGTTTTAAATTAACAATATTAGCTTTCATGAAACGTTGGGTTTTTTTGCTCCACAGATTTTATGGAACAAGAATTAAGCTTCTGATCTCAACTGTAGGTAACCGACGGACGCTTTGTAATCTGCCTTTCCCAGTAGAGGAGCCAAATGGCAGCTGCATCCTAAAGGCCATCCACATTTGGATAAGATGACCCAGGTCAAATAGAACATAACCCACCGCTGGATTTAGCCAAGGCACGATGCCAAAACACTCTCGCCTGTCATATTGTAAAAGTTCCTGACCAAGTTACAATTATAGGTTGGATTTATAACTAGTTCGATCAGATCTTCCCCCAACACAGCTTCCTAAATGATTTATATGGAGGAAATAGGAATATTGACCTAATTTCTTCCATGTGAGTGGCACGATGCTTTTTCATTCAGGTTATTTTCATTTCAACATTTATTTTCCTTTTCAAAACAATAGTTAATAAAATTCTCCAAATCCAAAAGAAGTGGGCGGAATGAAAATTCCTTTCTCTACCGAATCATTTTTCACCCAATAAGTTAAGATGCTCATTCTTGGTAGCAATTGCTGTTTTGCCACCTATTGGATAAAAAAAAAGAAGTTAAATTAAATTTATTTTAACCCCTCCACCACCAAGTTCATTTTATCATATACAAATGAATCAATTGATCCATTTTCCTTCGTACGACATTCGCATTCTCACGTAAATTGCCAATGCGCTCAACAGATGCCTGAATCGGAAGGGGGTCACCGCTTTCTGTGCCTGAAATTTCGGGGCGTGGCACGGCTAAGCAAGCCCTCGAGGGAAATAAAGGTGTTGATGGTGGAGTTATTTTTAGTACTGTCGGCAGGATCTTAAAGAGGCTTAACAAATCTACTTCTGCGCTTTACCTTTACCGGTGTTTTATATTTAGAAAATTATAACATGAAAGGTATTTCGTAAAATTAAAAATGACCTTCAAATGACGCCCGCTTCACCGTAATGCAGAGGGACAAATCGATAAAACATACCAGACAGCAGCGGCAGACGGGAACAAAAGAAAACGGTTTTTTTCAGATTTCGCACGGACCCAAATAAATTATATATACTCATATATATATATATATATATATATATATATATATATATATATATATATATATATATATATATATATATATATATATATATATATATATTATGCACACCGAGCAAAATAAGAGGACGATTAATTTTCCTTTATTAAAATATTTACAAAAATATGATTAGGTAAATGAAATTTCCATGGTACATATCTAAAGGCATGCATTTAATATATTTTATCAAGATTTCATACGATAAAATTGTATATTCAAAAAAATATACTTAATAAACTAACAAAATAAAAAATTGAAACGTGCAGAATAAGAGAACAATCATTACAGAATTGCTTAGCAAGCAAATACACTAGGAATAAAGCATAATTTGGCAACGAGGAAACTTAAAACACTTAATATGAGGTGTTAAAGAGTAGTTTGTTGCAAATTTCTTGGTATTTGGTTCCATTCTTTCTCCATTTTCGTCCATAAATCCGTCACAGTTGAAGGCTGCTGGTCTCAAACTTTGTTTCCAATGATCTTCCAGTGGTACTCAATTGGGTTCAGGTCCGGGCTCTGAGCAGGCCACTTACTTCATTACTTCGATATCTTCTTGTTCGAAATAGTATTTTATTCGCTTTGCTCTATGGCATGGCGCGTTGTCCTGCATAAATACTGCTGGCTGGTTCAGTGATGCTCGGAATGAAGGTTTAATATGTTGTTGTACGAGGTTTAGGTACACATTCGCACTAGCGGACTAACTCTTTCACACGAATTCATCCCTATACCATGACGTTGCCTTCTCCATGCTTGGCAGACTTTGTAACACATTTAGGGTTGTCTGTCAGCTGCAGCGCGTCTAACAAAGCGTCTGCCATCAGATCCAACTAAATTAAATTTACTTTAGTCGCTGAATTGAATTCTCTACCAACCTTCATCACTCCATCAACATGAGGTTCAGCATATTCAAGTCTTGCTTTCTGGTTCTTCTTACTGATGATTGGTTTGGTTGCTGGAGAATGAGCATTTAAACCAGATTCATTGGGGCAAAGAGACACTACGGAAGGGCTCACTTTCTTGCCACTATTGGTGCTAGTTTTTCGAGAAATTCCTGCTGCAGTCTCGAAATGATCCTTCATAGAGAAGGGCCTAATAGCTGTCTTCTCAGATGGTGGTTATGCAGGGTCGACCGACCTTTAGAGGAGATTTATAGGTTTTGTTTTCATTGTATAATTTAAGAACGCGTGAAATCACAATCTTGGGCCTTTTCTACCTCTTGAAATCGTAGAAAGCTTCCTTCCAAGACTTCAAGCCAACAATTCTCTGACCGAGCTCACGAGTCACTTTCACGTGTGGTGGCTTCTCTGCAGTGCGTACGACAACAATGGCAAATGTACACTTCTTACCTACAGAGCAAAATGTTGCCAGATAATTTCAAAGAACTTATATAATGTTCCTGAAAAAATCATTCTCTTACTTTGCACGTGTCAATATTTGATTTTCTTAGTTTATTTAGTATAATTTATTGAATATACATGCGATTGTATCATATGAAAACTTCATGAAATATGTCAAATGCGTATCTATGTACCATAGAAATTTCATCTACTTACTCATCATATTTTTGAAAATATTTTATTAAATGAAAATCGTTCTCTTATTTGGCTCGGTAGTGTGTGTGTGTATATATATATATATATATATATATATATATATATATATATATATATATATATATATATATATATATATATATATATATATACGCAAAGAAAGGTTGGAGATTGGATGATAACAAATAGTTCCCGAGCGCTTTCGTTTATTTCAACATCTTCAAACTGTAACAATGAAAAACCCCAATCCATACATAAACTGCATCTACAAGATGCAGTTAAAATCTACATAATTAAGTTTATTTAGGTGGTTGAATACTTTGGAAGCTATATTCCCCCGTCTTGTACTGTCCCCCCAACCTCCAGACCGATATTCATAAATATGTACATTTATTAAAATTCTAACTTTCACCTACATAATAATTTTACTCATGAGTGTTCATCGTGTAGCTTCCTCTCGACTTATTCCTAGTCCCCTCCCTCTTAACTGAGGAGGGGGCAGGGTATTAAACATTTCTTCCTCCCACCCTTTTCCCCTTCAACCCCATCTATTCTTTTTTTATTACTCTCCCCCGCAAGGGTGTCAAGCCAAGCATAGAAACCACGCTACAACTGACAGCTAGGGAATTGCGCATCCTGGCAGGCCTAACACCCACATCTGCGGCTGTATACAGGGATTGGAAAATATAATATGAACACTTGATAGACAAACGGTATTGGTTAGTAATAAATTATTGAACCACAATTTGCCTTTAGTAAAGCTGAAATCCTTCGCGGAATAAAATCATACAACCCCCGTAGTGAATTTTGTCCCATTCTTTTATTAAAACGTCTTCCAATTGCTTCGGTGATGACGGAGGTGGAAATCTGCTTCGCACTCTCTGCTCCCAAACTTCCTATAATGATTCGATGATGTTTTAGATCAGGTGACTGGGCCGGTCAGGGAAGATTTTTGGATGACATTCCGATGCTTCTCAGATCAATACAACCTTTTTGGCTTCGAGCACGAGAGCATTATTATCTTGAAAAATGACAGTGGCTGAAAATAGTAGGCTAGTTATAGTAAAAACCTCGTCATTGAGAATGTCTGAATATTTGTTGACAGTAACTCGACCATTGATAGAAACGATGGAACAAGTTGAAACCCGGATATAGCCGCCCAAACCATTACAGATCCGCTCCTAGTTTTGACGGATGGAAGCAGGCAGTCCGGATTGTAGGCTACCTTGGGATTCCCCATACACAAATACGGCCATTTGGGGAAAATAATGCAATGTTACCAACATGTAAAAATGTACGGAATATATTGTTCAATTCATATATATATATATATATATATATATATATAATGCAAGATATCACATTGAAGTGATGTACATCAGTGGAAGATAATAATAAAACACAATATTTGAATCAAAATTTTATTTATAACTACCGGACTAGTTTCGGCAAGATGCCATTTTCAAATAATAATGAAGAAGCTAGGCAAGTAGCACAGTAGCACAAAATGAAATGGAACCAGAAACAATCTGGAGTTGCTAATCCTCAAAACGCATTGCGTCCGGAGGCTTATACGCGTAGATACGATTGGCGACTCTATTCATTATATATTTGTTAAATTTGTATTGCCCTTCAGATAAATTGAAATTATCAACTTTGTTGATGATGATGGATTCCGCAATTCTCCTCTCAATATAATTGTTTGATTTATAAATGATTTTTGCATAGTTAAAATCAATCTATGGTCGTGCGTTTGCATGTGCGTAAAGAGACTTGAAGAATTCATATACCTTCTGATATTAGCTAAATGCTCTTTCATCCTCTTATTAAAGTGGCCTGACTCTCCAATGTATGTTAATTTGCAATTATAGCATGGTATACTGTAAAATCCAACATCGAAATTGATTGGACTCAGTCTAGTCAAGGATTCTCGAATGGTATTGGAATATTTAAATGTAATATTTATGTTATTTCTGTTCGCTTATGATTTTAGAGGAGCCAAGGCTGGAGCATATGGGAAACTAATACATTTTTTAAAATCATCCCTTCGTGGTGTGGAGGTGGCATAGAAGCTTTTTCGTGCTTTGGAATGGCATCTATTTATGAGGTGAATTGGATATTTTAGTTCAATGAAATTGCAGATAAGGTGCTTAATTTCATTCTGAAGGAAGAGTGGGTCGCACGTTCTATAGGCTCGGAGAAAGAGGGGAGAAATAACAGATATCTTAACAGGTTTGTCATGTAAAGAGAAAAAAATGTATGTAAGCATTTGAATTTGTAATAAGTAATCTCCGTTTATTGGAAGCAAAATGTAACGGCGCATTTCGACCTTTCAGTGTTTTAACCTTAAACTTAAATTACCTGTTTAGAAAGAGCGTTCACCGCTCATTCTTACATTAGCAGTAAAGAAGTGTGCATCATAATTTAAACTAAACTATTACGCCCTAAAATGGAGGAACTAAAAGTGCATATTCGACATGTGATGTTTTTGGAGTTTAAGAATGAGAAAAAAAATTAGAAACAGCAAAGAATATTTGTAGTGTTTATGGCCAAGATGCCATTACTGATCACCAAGTCAAAAATTAGTTTTCTAAGTCTCGGTTTGGAGATCAATCATTGACAGATGAACCAAGACCAGGACGATCACCAGATTTCGATGAAGATGTTTTAGGAAAACTGGTGGAAGGCAAACCGATACTATCAACAGCTGCAACGTGTGAATGAAAATCTTTTAAGAAAACGCCCTGCACTCGGCAACAGGAGACACGTTGTGCTTCTTCATGACAACGCAAGACCAACTGCAGCGAGAGATTTCCATGTTTTTGTTCACTGCAAAATGCTCTGAATAGTAAAGAGATTTCTGAAGAAGACCAGGTAAAAGTGTTCGTGGACAACTTCTTGAACCCAAAACCGGCTGAATTTAACCTTAGAGAAATCAACAAGCTATCTGCTAAATGGCAAGAGGTGATTGACAAAAATGGAGAATATACTATTAATTGAAATTATTCAATTGTTCAGCTATTCATGACTAAATATATTTCACAAAAACGAAATTAGTTATGACTCAACCTGATACATATTATTGCATATTAAGTGTAATGAGAAACTATCAACCCGATTATTATAAAAACTACGAACTACATATACCAGTTATTGCACGAGTGCATTTTTTATCAATAATAAAGTTAGGCCACTAAAAACCAAAGAGAAATTGGCAAACAACGACGGGGAAACAATTCTAATTATTATTTTATAGAAATTAAAACCTGCGCCACAGAAAATAGCTTTTAAGTGAGAAAGGCGACCTTCCCTTCGTTCGTAAATCCGCTTTGGATCGATTCTCCCATGCCGGTTAGAGGGGAGAAGGGGAATGGGGGTGGCATTATTGATTGTATGAAAGTAAACTTTTACAACAAGAAGTGGATAATGGTCGAGAAAAAGGACCATCCTTAGACATCCTTAGAAGAAAGATTCGGACAAAATGGATCTGGAAAACTTTGATTAAATTGTTATGGCGAAATATTAGGAGGCATTATACTAGCTCCACTTCCTGCATGAATCTATGGAAACATCCTATAGAATGAAAATCTAACGATTCTGTGCAAGTTTGGGTGGTGTGTGGTCTCAAATTTAGAGATTGGTGACCTAGAAATCTTGGAAGCCATTTGGAGCTTTTCTACATCCAATCTACTTACTAATAAAAAAGTTAAGACGATAAATATATCCTCGGTGTAGTGATTTCGAAGAGCCTAAGGAGTGGTGTAGTTTGTGTTCTCTATTCCACATCAGAAGAACTTGACCTCGTAGATCTGATAGATGTGAAAAAAAGTGTAGGGTTTGCCCTGGTGAGGAGGGCATCTCTTGCTTTCTTTTTATTTCATTTCCTACTAACTAATCTTCAACGTTCTAAACAGCATTTCATCGGGGAAGTGTTTAGGGTTTGACAGCATTTCACCGGGAAGAGGTTAAGGGTTAATTAAACGTCAGCACGAATCTTTTAATTAAAATATATAAAAAAGCTAACAATCCTGACCTTCAAAAGCATATTAGAACATCCCCCTGTCGATAGGTCTAATAGAAAAAACACCGAAAGCGTTTAAGTTAACAAATTTGCGCATTAAATCGAATTGAGCAAATAAATTGTTCACCATTTCTTAAATTCGGCGAAGTGAAAAATAAATCTGACTGTTTGCAGACTCGAATTTAGTTTTTCAATCACTGGAAAGCGAAGTCATCGAGTTTATCAACAAATCTGCGGGATGTGATGTGATGTGATTTTCATTTTCAATTTGAATATCAGTTACTCGAGAGTCAATACTCGAAGGTCATGAACGTCTAATTATAATCTATGTTTGGGTTAAAAATCGTATTTAATTTCCAAGATTAGAGGTATAATGCATTTTATTGGATAAGGATTTGGTTGGGAATTTTTCTTTAATGTGGGAATAACCAGTGGGACTTAGCTAGACCAGTTTCGAGAAGAAATTATAGACGCATTTTAGTAGCTGTTTGCAAAAGCTATGTTCGGCAATATTGAACTTGCCTTTATTATCCTTTGTGATGTAAAGAACTGCCCTGGTGAATCGTTATCTAACTGTTGAGGAGGCATTCGTGGAGTCAATTGTTTCGGGTTGGAGTCAGAGTCAGTAATTGTTCAAAGGGTAAATTGGGAGTCTATAAAACAAGTGTAACTCCGAATCTAGTTTATGATTAATTTAGATAAAATATCTAACAATTCAATAAGATTTAGTCGAATATAAAGCATCATATTATGGTTAAATTACAGCGACTGGAATTGAAAATTTGTTACATGGTTGCTCCTTGAGTCCACGTAAGGAAAACGGCGATGTTTTCTTGGCCACCGTGCTGACGGAATTCAGCGGCTCGTCCGGCCCCATCTTAGCCTCTCTTCCTTCCTCCACTAACAACTACCTCTTATTTTTGTACCAACTTTCTTTAACCCTGCCATCTTCCTTCCATCTACCCCTTTTTACTCTGTCACTTTCTTTACCCTTTCGTCTATTGCACAGCGATGTATTTACCTCGCCGCCATGGTGAAGGGACTCAGCGCCCCGTCTGGCCCCAGGTTAGACGCATTTCCTCCTTCCGCTAATCCCCCCCCCTTTCTGTAACACATCTCCTCCTCATACCCCTAAAAGCGTTTAGTTCGACTAGATAGAGATGCTCCCTCTGGTTTCTGACGCGAGCTCCTAACTAGACGCGAGGAGGCCCGATTCTTTAGGACTGGCTTGTGTTTGCCGACCCCGACCTAACTCAGGTAATCGCAGAGGAATATTGGCAACAACCAACTCATCCCCTTCCGTTCTCACTTTTATGGTGGATGCTAAGAAAGGGTAGAGGTCCATCGTCGGCGTTCGGTCCGACAGGTTAACTCTTATGCGGGATGCCCATGGCCCTTCTACAGAGTTAAGCGCTCGCGCCTACCTGCCCATGTGTTGTTTAGAACCGGCCCGTTGTCTGCGGCAACGGTCATCCGCAGTAGTTACTGGAAAACATACTTTTGGTGCCTTTCTCAGGCTTCTGGTTCCTTTGCCAATGAAAACCAGCGAAACGGAACGCTCACGGATATAATGATTTCTGTTTTTGTAATAATATTTTATTTATAAAATCAACCCCAAAACCCCCACTGAGTACGACAACTACAAGTAAAGTGAAAAGCAGAGCATCTCCCTCCCTAGTTTGTTAACTATTAATCTTGGTAATGGGGCTTCCCTAGCAGCACCCTCAACCGATAGATGAGTTACATCTATTCCTTTTGGAACCACCCTCAGGGAAGCTGCGCCTCTTTTAAGAAAGTGTGGCCCTTCCCTGTGCTGTCTCAGAGGTCCTTCCAAGTCTCTCCAGGCGGGGAGGGGGTTTCTCCCTTTCCAATAGATACGGGTTCGGGGGCTTCGTTCATTACCCTTTGTGCAGAGTTGCCTTTGGGCGAGTCTAGTCTAGTGTGTGTGTGTGTAGTGGTGGGGGGGGGGGTGATGATGAAGGATCTCTCAGCGGAGACGGCGCTTTCCCCTCTCCAATCGTGACAAATTTGGTGGTCTCTCTCCTATTTCCTTTTGGAGAATTGACTCCAAGCGAATCTTCACTTGCGGCAGCTCAAGCTTTAATTTCTCAGGGGCCCACAAAAACACGGTGAGGCAAAGTACATGCCTTCTCGGTTATCAGCCCGTCAATATGGAGAGGCGAAGCACCTCAACTTGTTTATAGGGACAAGACGTGACGTCGTCTACTGGGTATGCCAATACACCCCGTCGATCCGAGGTTTGTGACATTAATGGAAGCCGGCATGCCTGCTCCCTTTTTCTAATCAACACAATTCGGTATGCTGACCAGAGTGATGTTCATGACAGGCAACAAGCCCGAGTCCCTGGTCAAGACACCTGACACTTTGGGAGGATGGCCAGTTTGAGGCCTCTCCTGAGGTTGAGATGGTTCTGGAGGTGACCCCCGCCCTAGATGCCAGGGTGTTCTAAAGAGGGGCGAACCTTGGCTCGGTGCCAGATACCGAGCCTGAGTTTACCCCTTTATGAGGCCCTCTTAAGGCAGTACGGGCCCCCGAAAACTCACAAGGATAGACCCCTCCCTTGCCTGGTAGCCCCTTGGCAGGCCCAGACAAAGACTAAAGTCACAAGTGCGCTGAACGGAGCTTCATTACATCGGGCTCTTCATTTTGAGACTACCTGGCGTTTTTGAGCTCGCTGACTTCAAACGCTTTCTTTATTCACTTCATGGGTGGCAGCATGTTGGCCAAAGGCCAAATGTTCCATAAGAGGACAGCATTAGCTAAGTTGACCCGTGGAGAGCCGAAGGTGACCCATTTCTCAGACGGGAGCCTTATGGCGAATGCGTCGGACCCTTTCGAGGCGACCATCATTAATGCTCTTCGGTTAATCAATGTCTTGCCCGTGGGTGTGATTGGTATGAGGCTGCACTCTTTCCATGAACTTGGTGAAATCAATGGTTTCGTGGACTACTCCATAGATGACATCACATTAGAGCTGGTCGACCATGGAGCGGTCAAAGTCAAACGCGTGAAGAGAACACGGGAAAGGGCCTCGAGACCCACCCTTACACTATTCTTTACGTTTAGCCGTGACAAGCTCCCTGAGTCGGTGAGTGCCGGTTGGTATTGCAACTGCGTGAAGGCATTCGTGCCACTGGCATGGATGAGGTACTATAACTGCCACCGCTTCGGCCATATGAATCGCTCCTGTACACTTGCGGGTTTACCCCAAGTCTGTGTAAGCTGCTCTAAGGCTGTAGATAAGCCCTTATAGTGTATGGCCAATTGTGTCAATTACAGAGAGCCACGCCCTGTTTCCTTGAAGCAATGTGGCGCGTATCTCCTGGCGTTTCAAGATGCGAATCGTCTCTCATTTCGCGCCAAATCCCTGCCTGGGACGTGCTATGCCTCAATTAAAAAAGGGCCCGTCTGCTTCTGACCCCTCCAGACCTACGAGCACACTCGCTTACGCGTCAATTCAGGACCCTTCTGCGGGTCATAATCCCCCCCCCCTCCCCATTCGGGCACTCTCCTGGTAGAGAGGCGACAGAAAGGGTTCCCACACAGTCTCGGCTAAAACCATTGTTCATCCCCCATCATCACCTTTTCCCGTAAGGCGAAACAGCCGCACGCCCCCCCCCCCTCCGTGTCGTTATACTTACAGGAGTAAACCCCTTGAAGGTGGTCATGAGGCCGTCTTCCAGGATTTCTGAAGCAACTCCCGAAAGGACACCACCAAAGGAGCTTCGGCTCCTACGCCCCCACCCAAGGCCGGACTGGGCGACAAAGAGATAAGGGACCATCCAAAAGAGGGACTGCCACCTCCAAAACGGCGCGGCCCACCAAAGGTTTCGAGGCTAAAGGAGGAAAAGACTAGCACAGCGAGCCCACCCTTTCCCGATAAGTCTTCGAGGGTGAGAGCGCAGTGTTCGGACAGCACGCCCGGATTCTGCCTCCGGGAAGTGTACGGCAAATCTTGTGAGGGGCCTTCTTCTCTTCGAAGAGGGCCGCCGCATCCCCTCCGAACAAGGACTCGAGGACAAATTCCTTCAATGGAATTGCTGTGGACTCCGGGCCAACTGGGAGTAGCTTCGGAGGCTCGCCTCCTCCCTTTCCCCGTTAGCTATCTTTTTGCAGGAGGCCATGCTGGGCGGGATCTTAATGGTAGACACTCACTCAAAGGGGATTGCATGATCAATCCGAGGGGACAACTCTTTGGCGATCTGATCGACGAGCTGGAAATAGGTGTTCTAAATTTGGATGAGTCTACGCATCATTGCCCGACTACTGCTTCATTTTCCTGCATGATCTATCTCAGTGCTATCTGGATGAACAGCCTGATTTTTGGCGGAAATCAATGACCTTCATGGTAGTGACCACGTTCCCATTCAACTACAATTTTATGGGCCACTGACGCCTGAAAAAGAGCGCGCGTGGTGGTCAATATTTCAAGAAATAACTGAGTTTAGGTCGGTGGATTAGGCCGTTGATTTCGTCTCCGGCAACCTCAGCTCGGCGGGCCTAGTTAATATTCCTACTGGTCGTTTTGCATGTTCTCCAATTCCGTGGTGTTCGGCCGTGTGTAGAGGATCCTCAGACAGAAGCGATATGCCTACATGCGTTGTAAACGCCACTCGAAAGATTTCATCATCGATGAATTTCGAGCTAGAGCTAGGCTCCGGTATGCTTCGAAGCACGACCGCCACTATTCATGGCAACCATACGTGTCTTAATTTAACGGGAAGACCCCTCTTGCTGAGTTGTTAAAACGTGTCGAAGGGATTCGAGGTAAGTTCTTGCAGGACCCCACCTCCCGTTCTCCAGGAGAATGGAACCACAATTTCGGAACCGGCGTCCAAGGAAGATTCCTTCGCAATCGATTTCTCCGCATTCTCTAAAAGGAATCCTGCTCTGCCAACATTCGATGCACCTCCATATGTCGACTGGAATTTATTTCGAGAGGTAGAGAACCCTTCAATGAAAGGAAGATTCCTTCGCAATCGATTTCTCCGCATTCTCTAAAAGGAATCCTGCTCTGCCAACATTCGATGCACCTCCATATGTCGACTGGAATTTATTTCGAGAGGTAGAGAACCCTTCAATGAAAGGTTTGAGTTGAGAGAGTTGCGTTTCGCTCTCGCATCATGCGCAGACACCCCCTAGTCAGGACGATGTCCCTTATGGCATGCTTCGACACTTAGTTGAGCGAGGCATGGCATTTCAATCAAATTCGGATACTCAAATCCGATTGGAAAATGTTAACTGCGAGGCCTTCCTTCGTAGACAGTACTACACACCAATATTTTTCGAGGTGGAGAAAGCTTATGATACCGCATGGCGATACGGTATCATGGAGAGCATCTACAAGATAGGAGATAGGGAAACCTCCTTCTTTTTATCTCTACATTTCTGCGAGATCATCGATTCGTGGTATGGATGGGGGAAGCCATCTCCGACACAACGGAGCAAGAAAAGGGCGTCCCGCAGGAAAGTGTCCTCAGTGTTACACTCTTTGCCCTGATGATCATCAATGGTACCACCTTGGTGCTACTGGAAAATGTTCTCGCTACGTTCTACGTGGGTGACCTTTCGATCTCTTTTGGTAAGGCCCAGATGTCAACTCTGGAGCGTCGACTCCAACAGGCAATGAACCGCAGCTTTCTCAGGTTTCGGTATTCCTTGGCAAAGACAAAGGTAGTGTACTTCTGACGCTATCCACGGCTCCACCCTGATCCGAACTTGTTCCTAAACAGGTTTCGCCTGGAAGTGGTGGATTCGCACAGTTTCCATGGTCCTGTTCTCGACCGACGCCTTAACTGGAATGCTCTTTTTTTCAGCCTTAGTCATTTTGACCCGCGCCATGGACATTCTTCGTTCCGTGACGTTCAGCATCTGGTGTGCTGATAGGGTTCTACCTCCCCTTTCTACACATCCTTTGTTCCTTCCAAGCTTGACGACGAATGCATGTTTTGCGCAGCCGCAGTCAAGCGTTTATTGCAGGTGGACTCGATCCACGACACTGGTCTACGTTTGACTACCGTTGCCTTGCGCACGTCCCCCATTGAAAGCATACTTGTCGATGCCGATGAGATGCTACTTACTCTGCGCATGCAGAGTGCATTACATATATGCTTATACGCGCGTGCCCAACGTCTCCCTCAGTTGCAAACGCCCTTCATTACATCCACTGTTGACTTCCACCGTGCCTATGCCACCGAGAAACGTGTCATACCCTAAACCATTTTGGTTTAGCCTTCACAGCGCCAGACGTAATTGCTTTGGATCTTTTAGGAGAAAAACTTCGCGTCACGTTGATTTAGTATGCAAAGATGGCTCCAAGTCGCACCGAGGGGTCAGTTTCCACGCATTATCTCTTATGTTTGAAGTCAGCGAGCCTTTACCAGCCACTGCGTGTTTTCACTACTGAGCCGGTAGTAATACATCGCTCGGTACGGGAGAGAACGCGCCGTACCCGGTTCGGAGAACAGATTGTGATTTTTACCGACTCACAAAGCGCCTTGGTTGCTCTTGGGGCATTGAAATCTCCACACCCCTGGTTCCCGATATCTCGAATACATGGCAGGTATCAACGCCGGCAGCCCTCCAGGCTGCATGACAAAGAAAATGGGGGACAGCAGAAGGAAACTTAAAGTTGCGAGCCATTACGCCCAGTTTGTTCCTATGGATTTACCCTATAATGCCGCCACGGCTTCAGGTCGCTTTCTGTTGTCTAGAATCGGGCACACTCACTGGACGCACCGCCATTTGATGGAGCACTCTCCTGTACCTTAATGCGACGACTGCGTTGTCCCCCCCAAGACTGTTTGGCACATTCTTGATAAATGTCTAGCCTGGGTTATCTTCGCTCACGTTACCTGTCCCCTACCGGGAAGAGTGTTTGTTACTGCTTGTCCCTTGTACTCGTGACGAGTTCATGCACAGACTTGTGTATTATTTGACTTTTTGGAGGAGGTTGGTGTCCTCCATTATATTAAACTCTCTTTGGTGTTGGTTGCATAATCCCGAGCTGGAGGGAGACGGGCATCCCTACGACGCGGGAGCGTGCTTTCTTATTTTCCTCGCCTTTGTTGTTTCTTATGCTTTGCGTTTTTGTTTTATTTTTTTATTGTTTTCTTTTCTTTGGTTGATTTTCGTGAATTTAAAATTAGTCTAGCACTAGGCTGAACTTTTCATGGTGGTGACTTATGCCTTTGGTGGCAGTTGCTAGATGGGCGCTGCAAAAAACATACCCCACCCCCACCCCCGACAGATTATTGTGGCCCTTAGCCAGCGGTTGCCAGGAAGGCCGCCACCGCGGACAACAAACCCAAATTTGTATTAAATTTACGCTTACTTCTGAGAGTTGCTATCGAAACTGAACCCATCACATGTTGTCTCTGACTGAGGATATGTTGTGTTTTTGTTTGTGGAGATCAAGTGTTGGGTATGTTGACATTAGTTGTTCAGTGTTTTATGAGGACTGGTCACAGCGTGAATAGTTTGGATTTTCTGTTTGATTAATGAGGCAGCTGTTGTTTTGCCGTTTTAGCTGGTGGCATGAGATGAGGCTGCAGAAAAGGACGGATTTTTTCCCTGCGAAGGAAGATTGTTATTATGGCTTTCTCTCTCTTCTTCTCATATATATATATATATATATATATATATATATATATATATATATATATATATATATATATATATATATATATATATATATATATATATATATATATATATATATATATATATATATATATATATATATATATATATATATACCAGGCAATGGTTTCGGTACTCTCCCCTACACGGGGAGCTTGCGCTTCGAAACTAAGATTAAAATTTAAAATCTAAAGAAAATCAGCCAGTTAAATTTTTAGCAAAATTCTGAACTTCGCCAATTATAATAATTTTAAAAAGGAACTCTAAACTAAATTTCCCCCCTTTCAAAATATCACGTTACTAAAATATAGTTATATAGTTATAGTAAATTTTCTGAACTTCACCATCTGTAATTCTTTGGGTTTTAAAAAAATTTACAAAATTTCAATACTTATTAGAAATAACTTTGATAAAAAAACCATGTCATTACCAAATTAAGATGAAATTATTATTCAAATACTCAAAAAAATCCCCTTCTTAAATTATAGTTAGTGATGATTATGATATATATATATATATATATATATATATATATATATATATATATATATATATATATATATATATATAGTGATGAGGTTTGCTTCTAGAGAGCCTGAATTCAATTTTTAACAGAAATCCCGAGGCAAGGAAAATTGATGCGTCATTTTCTTTTTTTTTTATTTAGTGACGACCTTTCGACCATAATACGGACATCTTCTTAGGCCGATAAAATAAATACTAGAGCACAATTCTAAAGGTACAAATATAACTTTAATAGTTTTAGCTTTGAATAGGAAAATTAGATTTTAAATAATTTTAAAAATTAGTTATAGTAAAAAAGACAAGTTTTAAAATATTTAAATTAGTTAGTGACTGCAAAATTACTTAAATTTCACAAGTAGGATTATGAGTCCAATATTTCTAGAGAACGTTTTTTTAAAAATATTATTAAACGAAATACTAAGCACTATTAACTTTCAAACGCAACATTTAACGAAAAGTCAAAGTAAAGATTATCCAGAAACCTAGTTGTATAAAAACACATAACTTAGCCTTGGCTGGGGTTAAACGATGTTACAGGTTTACCTGAGAAACGCCAAAATGAGTTCCGCAGCCCATATACAAAAACAATTTAGCTAAGTTGGGGGGAAACCGATTACAAATCACTATTTAAGTCTTGGGAGAGCTGTTTTATATATAAGGTTTCTAAGATTTGAAGTGTAATCAGGCATTTATGCGAATTTAAAATTTCAAAATCTCCTATAGAGATCGCTTTTACATTTTATTACGTGATCTCTGATCTCTGAATTGTCTTTAGTTTGAAGTATTTTGCAAGTTCGATTACTTATGTCCATATGAGACGAGAATCTTGCCTTCAGAGTTCTCACCGAGCTTCCCACTGTATTTGACATGGGAACACCCAAGACATTTAAATAAGTATATTATTGAACTCCTAAGACTCTTTGGAACCGAATCCTTTATTTTAAAGAAAGATTTTATATTTATTTTGTTTATAAAGGCAATTTGAAATTTAATTTGACAAAAATATTTCTTTAACAATGTGTGTAATTTTTGGTTAAGGACTTTAGTATAAATACCCAGTTCTGGCATAATCAAGTAATTTCCGGGTGACCTGGTTGGTACACTCCACTTAAAAATGTACTGATTGACCTTTCAATAATATTTAATGGAAAACCATTGTGCAAAATGAAGGATTTGAGGAGTTAGAATTCTTCATCTATAAGAATATAAGATGAACAAAGGTTTTTTTGCGGTGAATAAGCGTCTTAATGAACGAGATTTTGTATTTCAAATCTAAGCTATTAAAAAGGTTTAATCCTAACATCGTATTAGATTGCTCCTGTAAACTGATGTTTCTATACTATTTTGATTTTTCTTTATTAACATATCTAAAAAGGGGAGGGTGTTATCACTTTCCTTTGTATATCTAATATTAGGGTAATAACAACGAGTAATAACAAGGAAAGAAGGTACCCTAGGAGACCTTACGGTCCATTCAAAGAGGGTACCTTTGGACTAGCAATTGAGCGGGCACATGGCTGCTCAATTGTTTTGCGTCCCTAAACGGCCACTTTTCAAGACTTTGTCTAGTCTTGACTTGAACTGGTCAACCGATTCACTGTTGACAACTTCCACTGGAAGTGCGTTCCACATACCGCAGATACTGTAGGTGAAAAAATTTCCACACAGATTGCGGTTGTAACGCTTCAGTTCAAGTTTGAAGCCGTGATTGCGCGTTCTGTTCTCACTCAGTGTGAACATATCCCGGTAGTCAACATTGTCGAACCCTCGAAGTATTTTGAAAACTTCGATGAGCTGACCACGTAGTCTACGGGTTTCTAGCGAGAACAGATCTAATTCCCTTAGTCTATCCTCATAACTTTTATGTCGGATAGAGGGAATCAGCTTGGTTGCCCTGGCTTGTACGCGTTCCAATCTCGCGATGTCCTTTCGCAATGAAGGACTCCAAAATTGTACGGCATACTCCAGGTGCGGTCGGACAAGTGAGTTGTACAGGCACAGTACAATCTCCTGGTTCCGATAACCAAACTGGCGCTTAATATAGCCTAGCATCCTTTGGGCCTTTTTCTCCGCCTCAATGCACTGTTTCGAGAACTTGAGGTCACTAGTGATTGTTACACCCAAGTCCTTCTCAGTGTCGGTGGATTCCATAGCAGTGCCCTTAAGGATATACTGAGATTGAGGGTTTATGTGGCCGATATGCATCACTTTGCATTTCCCCACGTTAAAAGGCATTTGCCACGTGTCCGACCACTCCCCAATCTTTCTGCAGGCGGGCAGTATTTCCCTCCTTTGCAACGTTCATACCAAGCTTGGTATCGTCGGCAAATTTGGAAATCTTGGCAACCATGTCACCGTCCATGTCGTTGACGTAGATGATGAATAGTAGTGGTCCCAGGACAGAACCTTGAGGCACCCCGCTAGTAACGGGCACCCACTCAGAAGACTGTCCATTCACCACCACCCGTTGCCGTCTGCCACTTAGCCAGTTCTCGATCCAGCCGGCTACCTTTCCGTCTATGCCTAGCGCTCGCACTTTCCGGAGAAGGCGGTGGTGTGGTACCTTATCAAAGGCTTTCTGAAAGTCTAGGTAGATCACATCCACCGCCTTGTCCCGATCGTGGATGGTGTTTAAAAAATTAAGAAATTCTAAAGCTTGATCACGTTGTTTAAATATCAATATGGAGTCATATACAAAACGTCTATAAAAGGTTGGTCTACATGATTTAGGAACTTAAGAAAAAATCTTCTCTTACAAATGATCCATAAAAAAAATCAGCTGCCAAAGAGCAGATTATGGACTCCATACCGACACCGTCAATTTGCTGATAAATCTGACCATCGAAGGTAAACACCGAACCACCAAAACTAGATCCAACAAGGAATTAATTGTAATTTACTGAAACTATGGAAATTTGGGGAGTCCTTAAAAATTTTGTCTAAAATAATTGTCTTTGTTTCATTAACAGGTATGTTTGTAAACAGAGACTGAATATTGTAACTTACTAAATAAAACTACCAGAATTTGTTTTATATGCCATCAATTCTTCTTGAAAATTGTATGAATTGGTGATTGCGTATTCTTCTTTGCTAATGGGGTTAGTAATTCCACAACGTATTTTGTTAATTTCTAGGCTGGTAAACTGTAAGAGGCCTAAATGGGGCGTAATGGGATTCCAGGTTTGTGTATTTTAGGTAAACAATACAGCTTTGCTAAGCCAGAACCAGTTGCATGTAATTTTGAGTAAAGTTCATGGCTGATAATAATTGAAAGAGATTTTAAGGTTGTTAAGAAGTCGATTGAATTTGTCTTCCAATTGAGTTATAATTTGTTCTTCGGATTTTTAATGTTTCGAAATTTAGAAGAGTCTGTCAATATAATTTGTGTTTTGTTTATATAGTCTTCACGATTTAATATGACTACTCCGTTTCTTTTATTCCTTTATCTGGTTTTGTAATTATAAGTTTCCTGTTTTTCGCCAAGTTACGAAGAATTTTTACGTCAGATTTAGGAAAAAAAATTGAAGTGGATTTATGTAGCCTGAATTTTTGGTCTATTTCATGACCTTAC
This sequence comes from Ceratothoa steindachneri, assembly GCA_963969495.1. Lineage (NCBI taxonomy): Eukaryota > Metazoa > Arthropoda > Malacostraca > Isopoda > Cymothoidae > Ceratothoa > Ceratothoa steindachneri. Next base: position 79,113,528 of record OZ018334.1, read on the forward strand.
CAGCATTCGGGCTGCACTTGAAGAACTGTTAACATTGAACCTGACACCTAAAACAAGGACTGAAATACATAGCGCTATTAAGTATGTCTTATCGTTTACTTGTGTGATTATGTCAGCAACTTGATTCGAGATTTTGGCACTAATTGACATCTGCAAGCAACTCATACTACAGTTGATGTTGAAGTCACAAATATCAACCAGTTGATAGCAAGTTTGAAATATCTTTGTGGGAATTGGAAGAAAATCTGGAATAAAGCAAAACATGTTTCATCAAACATGGAGAATGAGGTGAATCCGAATGTTAAGGGCATTGAATATAAACTTGAACGAAAAATACAATTTGATGATGTCATCAAAACTTTGCTGCCACGAAAGCTCAAAAAGCATTATTCAGTACCATCATCATCATCATGACTTCACTAAATCTATAATGTAAGGGGATTTTTTGAGTATTTGAATAATAATTTCATCTTAGTTTGGTTATGACTTATGTTTTTTTATCAAAGTTATTTATAATGATTGTTTTAGAATATCAAAAAACAAAATGGTGAAGTTCAGAAATAAATATAAGTATCGAAATTTTGTAAAATTTTAAAAATCCAAAGAATTAGAAATGGTGAAGTTCAGAAAATTTATTTTTATATATCTTCTTCTATAACTATATTTTAGCAACGTGATATTTTGAAGGGGGGGAAAATTTAGTTTAGAGTTTCTTTTTAAAATTATTATAATTGGCGAAGGTCAGAAAATTTATAAAAATTTAACCATGGCTGCTCTTTTTTAGATTTTAAATTTTAATCTTGGTAGCGAAGCACAAGCTCCCCTCGTAGCTTTTTGCTTTGCTTTGGGAAGTCCATCGAGATCGATGATGACGGATGCCCTCATATTGAGCGCATTAAACCTGCACTAGGTTTAAACAGGTAGGAATGTGTGCAGTCTTCGGACCCGTATCTTGACCGAGGGGAGAAGGACCCTGATGGCAGGAGAGGCTCGAGACGACCAGGCCTCATCCTCGCCTGCAGGGAACTGCCGAGACACCGGGTCTGTTGGTGCTCGCCTATGGGCACTCCCGATCCTGGTTTGTGATCGAGGTATCCTTCCTCGAGCCTTTACCTAAAAGGGCAGAACCCACAAGGCAGGGGGGAGGTTTAGTGGTTGGTAGGCACCAGGGCGTGTCCACCAACCGGTGGACCTACACTTTAGTGGTGAAGCCATTGCCTGGTATGATTATATTTTAATATATTTTATTGTCCATTTTACAGGGTGGACAGAAAGTCGCGCTACTATTAAAAGAATTGATGCTGATATTTTTTTTCTGCATTTTATATGATTTTTTTTTAAGTAAATAAATTGGTTACTAATATACAGTATGAACACCTGAAAAAAGAAATAAATATCGTCCACTGTAAAATAGAGTATATATGTGACTTTTGTTTTTTGAAACCTGGGGAGGAGGCCCAAATTTTGTCTTGTACCGAGTACTATTTATCCTCTTGGCTGTCCTAATAATGACAACAAAAGACTAATGGATTTAATCTTTAGCAGGCAGACCAAAGTCACCCACCGCACCCATAACTCTCACCCCTACTATTAAACCCATTCATACATGACATCACACAATTACATTAATCAACAGTCAACTAACTACCAGGAATCGAACAAACACTCCAAAATCAGACTAAAGGAACCACATCTCCCACTAAACAAAACCCCCACCCTTCTAGAACTCACACTAGACATTCAAGACGCACACAACAAACGTCACAAACAAGGCCACAAAGAAAATCAATGCTCTCAAAGCACTATCAAACATTACATTTGGACAACAGAAATAGCCTCTCACCACTCTATACAAACACTTCATCCGCACCACCCTTAACTACGCAGCATCAGCATAGCATCCAGCCACAGACAAATCTCAAATTATCAAACTCCGAACCACTACCTTGCAACCCTCTTAATCTCCACTTCTGATGTTCACTCCTTCCAGAAACTCTACCAATCCACACATTTATTCTAGCTGCTTGCCATTCTCTATGCGCTTCTAAAACTTCAGCTCATTCCCTCTATCACTCCTGCTGAATTATAGTCCCTTTTCTATGAGAAGATAGTTCTTATCCGCTCTGAAATACCCTCTTCCTCTTTTCTTCGCCATGGACTAACTCCTCCTTTACCCAACTTCTTTCTATCACCTGAGGAATGAACTTCCTTCTCTCTTCGCACATACATGTTCTCCCCTAGTCTCACTTTCACCAAGTTTTTACCGCCAGTTCAGCTTTATTACCTTTCCTTAGCTCACTGATATTTTTAATACCTCACTTTGTCCGGAATACTACCAAGTGACTTCAAACACGATGCTATTCGTCCTATCCTAAAGGAACCGAACCTGAACCCACACGACCGTACAAACTACCGCCCAATCTTAACACCCATTCCTCTCGAGCAAAAGCCCTTGAAAGGGTAGTGTCAGTCCGGACCCTAGATCACCCGTCCGCACAAACACCGATGAGAATGTTTAATCTGGTTTCAAGGCAGGAAACGGCACGGAATCAGCTCTCCGACATATACCCGTCTGCGGACGACACTGCTCAGCCTTCCATTCCTGTCCTTCTGGATCTATTGGCACTGTGAAATTATTTTACTTCACCGCCTCCGTGAATTGTTGGGTGTCTCAGGACAGCTCTTAACTGCTTCCGCTCATATCTTTCACCTCGTACTCAATCTATCAATATTGGCAATGTCATATCTGGGCTGGGGGAGGTGTGTTTTGATGTCGTACAAGGTACGATTCTTGATGCGCTTCTATTTCGCATTATCTTTTTCCCTTTGATATTTTTATACGTTATTGTTTTAGTCTATCATTGCATTTTGATGATGATAACACTCAAATCTATATCCTTTTTTCCAGCCTCGTTCTGAGATTTAGAATCCTACTATCCTTTTCTCCAACCTCGTTCTGAAACTATTAGAAACCTACTATCTGCTTATAACACGATCAAGGAATTGCTCGTTGACAACTTTCTGAAATTCATCTAAACCGAAAGAGGTATTACTGGTGGCAAACAAATCAATCGCTCACTATGTAAACTTGGCGCTTCCATTGCACCCTTTCCGATAGTGTAAACAATTTGGGTGCCACATAGTCCGTTATCTCCCAAACCTCATATTGCTATTGTCTGGAACTCCTCTTCCTGTTTTATCCTTAGCTGCATTCGTTCCCATTTTGATCACAATTAATTTGCCTTTCTCATCCCCAGCCTTGGCTACTGCAAATTCCTTCTCACTGGATACAAGGCTTCAACTCCCTGACCTCTTCAATTGGTTAAAAAATTTCCAGTCTTTGTTCCTCTCTACCAGGGCGTTTCTCTCGTGCAACTCCCCCATGTTTCGCATCAGTAAGGGGAGACCAGGTGTAGCATGGGGAATCATGCTGTAGCTAACATCTAGAAGTGTGTGTCAGCCCGGACCCAATTCGTACAGTAGGATCTGCGGCTATCTTCCACACAGCTGACTGCCTCTAACTTCACCACTTTCCTTACAGAGGTCTCCTTACAAATTTTCTGCGCGGCCTCGTTGCTATTGTGCTTTAAATTCGATGGACCCCTTACCCTTGCCTGGGGAACTGCAATGACATGCCAATTCGATACAGAACCACCTTTAAGTCTTTTTATTGCATATTTAACCTTGAAGGTCGCTGGTCTATCTTACATCTCGTCCTCACTGACCATATCCCTACCCAATGAGAACTCCACGCTCTGACTTTGTCCCCGGAATGTTGCTCGTAGTCGCCTGTGTTGCAGGAGTGATTCTTCTCTCTATATTTGCTCCGAGGATATGGAATGAGCTGCGTCCTGCGATACGCCCAGCGCCCTACCTTGGTGCGTTCAAGCGTGACTTGAAGACCCAACTCTTGAATTAAGTTCTTCCCTAGATTAAGGACGTGTCCTCTGTGAAGAGCCATGCCATTGAAGGGCGTCATACAACCCCCCTCCCTATTATTTTAGTAAATAAATATAAGGAGTATTTTAATTCTCTTACGAAAAAATACATAAAGATAATATCTAAGTATTGATGAGGCGAATTGTAATTACTTTATGCACATGAGCGGGCACATTTTTTTTGTGTGTGTACATTATTTTGGTATACATAGTAAACCAGGGAACGTACACAGAGCGCCCTAGGAGGAGTGCCGCAAGTTCAGGCCTGTAAACGTGCAGGAGGTAATACGTTTTTGTTCGTGCACATGATTTTGCGATACATGGTAGAAGACGACAGCGTGCATGAAGCACTCACAGTTCTTTCAAGAGACCATTATCGGAGATTATGGATTAAGTGATTATAGATTAGGGATTGTGGATTAGAGGATTATTGAAAGGTGGGTTGTGGATTAGAAGATTAGGAATTAAAGGATGATGGATTAGGGGAGTATGAATTAAGGGATGGTGGATTAGGGGGTTATAAATTAAGGAATGGTGGATTAGGGGATTGTGAATTAATAGGTGCTGGATTAATGGATCGTGGATTACGGAATGGAATATTATGGGGTTATAGTTCATGGATTAAGGATTATAGATCAATGGGTAGTTTATTATGTGGTTATTGATTAAATGATTATATATTAAAGGGTTGTGGATTAGGAGATTTACCATTAAGGGATGGTGGATTAGGGGATTACGGATTAGAGGATTGTGGGGCAAGGGATTCTGGATTAGGATATTATGCATTAGGGATGTTGGATCAGGGGATTTTGTATTAATGGATTGTGGACTAGGGGGTTGTTGATTAAAGGATTATGGGATTAGCCCTAATTAAGATGAAGTAAACAAACGGTGAGTTCAAATGTGTCGGGGTCAAACGGCTAAGGGCCGCTCCCCCTCCCCCTTTTCTAGTTTATTTTTTTTATATAATTATTACTCTTTTATACTTTAGTTTCTTACACATAAATTTATGGGTAATTATATACAAAAGGTAATTATAATTACCTCGGCTACGGGAATCCTGTCGTGACGTCGGCCTCTCCATTACCCCCCCCCCCTTGTTAGTATTCCACAATTGGTCTTTTAAACACGCACAATATATATCTTAATCTCGTTCTCTGTATCTCTTTATATATATATATATATATATATATATATATATATATATATATATATATATATATATATATATATATATATATATTCTTTTTTATCCTGTTTATTATCGAATTCGCCTAAATAATATATGACTGCCACTATTTTGTTTTTTTGACGTAGTTTTCCTTGTTTTTTTTAATTAAATTTAATCACTTTTTCCTCTTGCCAAGGAATTAATTGTGTTCGCCGAATCGAAGTATGAAAAGCGGTAATCGTTTATTTTCCCCCAGCTTCCCTTCATGTTTATAAAGACGGGTAAAAAGTAGGGTTTTTGGGGGGGGTATTTTCTATTTTTTTCGTAAGTTTATTATAGATCTCGCTTACATAATATATGCCTGCAACTATTTTGTTTTTTGACGTAGTTCTCTTTGTTTTTGTTTTTTTATGAAACAAGGAATTGTGTTCGCCGAATCGAAGTATGAAAAGTGTTAACCGTTATTTTTCCCAGCTTCCTTCGTATTTGGAGTCAGTTGTTTCGAAATAGAAAGTGCGTGCGCTGTCTGTTCATTATCTTTGGTTCTAACTGACCACAATAAAGCAAACGAATTTTCAATTAACCATCAGTTAAAACTAAAATCGAGTGTAACTCTGAACTTACAGTTAACAAAGATGTTGTTTTTTTTCGTTGCCGTAAATCTTTTGTTGCGCTGGGGACAAGCGCGAACGGTGCAAATTCAAAATGTCCGCTCAACCTTTGCATTCAAATCTCATGTTTGGCTTTCGAATTAGGAATATTAAGATTTTTTTTAAATTATGGGGTGGGGGTACAATTAAAGGGGGGGTAATGGGGTCTACGTCTCCCATTTCGAAACTGCCTAAAAAAATGTTAATTTTAATCATCGTCTTAAAATAACGACTCAAAACAATGGAGTGAGCGAGGCAAAAAGAAAGTAGCTAAAAAAATCGCGCGGGAAATCAGGGGCCGCGAATCTTCACAATTACGAAAAAAAAAATCCTCACGATTCTTTTTTTCTCCTTCTAAATTTGCTTTACTCGTTTTTAGGGCCTAGCTATATCCTTCTGATAAAGAATAAAATTTAAAATCTATTTTAGAAATAACTTCGATAAAATTCGATTATACGAAAAAAAAATTAGCCATACCTAAATTTGGAAAAGAAATTCTAAACTTCACTCACCATTTGTAATCGTTTCTTTCTTTCTTTTTTAATCCAAAACATTCGATATTCATATTGATGTTTTTCTTAACTTCACCATTTAATTTTAAAAACGCAATGAACTCTTAGAAAGAACTTAAATAAATACTTAAAATATCTATTATTATTATTCAAAACCTCAAAAAAATCCCGATAAAATATAATGTTATGAGTAAATGCATAAACACAATGAGGATAAGTGAACCATCATCATCATCATCATCATCATCACTAACTATAATTTAAGAAGGGGATTTTTTGAGATTTTGAATAATAATTTCATCTTAGTTTGGTTATGACTTATGTAAGTATATTTTAAATTTTTATCAAGTTAATTTCTATGAATTTCTTTAGAGTTTGAAAATACAAAATGGTTAAGTTAAGAAAAAAATATATGATTATCCAATGCTTTAGTATGTTTTAAAAGAAAATGAATTACAATTGGTGAAGTTCAGAAAATTTATTAAAATTTAACGGTGGCTGCTGGGGGGGGGGGTAAATTCCAGAAAATTTAAATTTTTTTAACCATGGTTGCTTTTTTTTTAATTTTAAATTTTAATCTTAGTAGCGAAGCCATTACCTGGTCGTTATATATAAAATCACTTAAATTAACAATAAATAACGATTCTCTGTTTGTAACTTTACCGTCAATTAAATACCAATCTCTTTCCACTGACTAATTCGAAACAGTTTAAAACAGCATCGTTCGCGCAAGATGTATGTATAAGGCGCTTAAATATAAGATATACCAGGCAATGGCTTCGCTACTAAGATTAAAATTTAAAATCTAATAAAAAGCAGCCATGGTTAAATTTTTATAAATTTTCTGAACTTCGCCAATTATGATTTTTTTTTAAAAGAACTCTAAACTAAATTCCCCCCCCTTTCAAAATATAACGTTGCTAAAATATAGTTATAGAAGAAGATATATAAAAATAAATTTTCTGAATTTCACCATTTGTAAATTCTTTGGGTTTTAAAAAATTTACAAAATTCCGATACTTATATTTATTTCTGAACTTCACCATTTTGTTTATGGATACTCTAAAAGAATTATTAGAAATAACTTTGATAAAAAACATAAGTCATAACCAAACTAAGATGAAATTATTATTCAAATGCTCAAAAAAATCCCCTTCTTAAATTATACAGTTAGTGATGATGATGATGATACCTACTCAATAACCTTATTACCAATATTCTAATGAAAAATTGTTAATCCCAGAAAAAGTTAACGACTTAGAATTTCGATAAGCAACAACTTATCCTCTCCAGAGTCTGGAACGATACTGAACATACGTCCAAGAAGTCTATTAGTAAAACAATGAGGTTTACAAATATAAAATATTCATCCGCCGGAGATGAACTGCTTGAATACTTGGGATTTGTAATCAGGGTTGATAAAAAAACCCAAATTTTGAAAAAGCCCACCAAACTTTGGGTTTTATTCTGTTTTTTTTTTTAAAACAAATGCTACAAGCATTAGTAAAATAGCATAGAAAAAGAATAGCTATCTCTATTCTTATAATAATAATTAATTAGTTTAATAATTATATTAAGGTAAGAACAGATCACTGATAGAGAATTGTGGGTACCCATGATAGCCATAACCTGTAGGAGAGATGAATTATGAGTCAGCATCAGAGAAATAACCTTAATTTGATACATATTTATTGAATTTCTAAACATAAATATGCATTTTGAATAAAATAATGATAAGTTGCGGGGGAGGGGGGGGGGCAGCCCACACCCCCCGCAACTTTAAAGAAAAACTCGTAGTATTACTAATTCGAAAACCACAATAGTCCAAAAACCTGTCACGGAAGTAGTGAGGCGATACACGGATGGCGGTTGTCCTGGAAACAGGGAAGTCGTAACGAGCTCAAATGTATCCGACTTCCCGGTGAGAGCGAGAGAGACGAACGAGTAAATCGGGAGCTTGCAATCGGTGCAGCCGCCTATGCTGGCAGGGGTCTGTAGATATCAGCGGGTCCTCCCTATATGAACTCCTGATCGGCGATTCTCTCGCTCTCACCGGGAAGTCGGATACATTTGAGGTCGTTAAGACTCTCCCCTGTTTGCAGGACAACCGCCTCCGTGTATCGCCTCACTACTTCCGTGACAGGTTTTTGCAGTATTTCTTTTCATCTTACGCCCCATTCTTAGGTTATCTAGCAGATATCTAAGCCGAGAGAACTTGGTTCCTCGTTTTGCCTTTTCACTGTCATAATAAACTATTCTAGCTTTAAATAAAGCTTCCTTTATGAAATCCTCTCTGCACCTCAATTTGTGAAAGACTCCATTAATGTGTTCAAATTCCTCATCAATAAATTAGGATCACAAATAACAGATCATACGAGTATAATAAAATGGCAAGTGAAGGAATATTACTTTTCTTAGATGTCCTAAAATCGAAAAAAAGTCAACAAGAAAAAGAAAAAAAGTCAACAAAAAAAGAAAACCTCTCTGATCACCGTGCGCCCTCCAGACATTCTTTTCCGTTATAAAAAGTGTTATCGGCATTGCCAAGAAGGAAAAGAACAGGATTAAAAAGAAAAGATTTATTATTAAAAAGAACGGGTTCCCAACCTACAGTCTTCGCCCACTTCACTTGTGCGTTAAGTGGGCGGAATAAGTGGTATTCGCCGTCTCCTGTTACAGGGAGAAATGGCATCACTCACTATAATAAGAACTCTCACTTAGGACGTCAAAGAAAAGGTAGTGCCTTTTCACTCTTCAAAGAAAAGGCAATACATTTTGGACTATTCAAAAGAAAGGACCATGTTTATTGACCATTCAAATAAAAGGCAATTCATTTTGACTCAAAAGGCAATGGATTCTGCACTCTTAAAAGAAAAGGCAATATATTCTGTATTCTTAGAAGAAAAGTCAATGCCGTTAGAATATTCAAAGAAATGACAAGACCTTATTGACTTCGATGAAAAGGCAATGTATTTTGACTATTCAAAAGAAAAGACTACATTTTGGCCCTTTAAAATAAAATGTATATTGGCCCTTCAAGGAAAATGCAATGTATTTTTTATTCTTAGAAGAAAAGGCAATGCATTTGCCTCTTTAGAGAAAAGGCAATGTCTCTTGACTCTTCAATGGCACGTCTGGATTTAGAATTCCTTCTCCCAAATGCGCCAGGTTTTGTCGCTCTTTTCGAGTTCATATTTGAGACAAGCCGTCGCCGCAAGGGTAAAGGGCATGTCCCCCCCCGCCCCTCCCCCAAACAATTATCTCGTGATGGCTCTACCCCGGTGGGTAAGGTGCTAGATTTCCACGTTTGGGTGGCAGGTTCGATTCCAATAAAAAGAGTACCTACACAAATTAATTCGGCGCTCACAGGGAGCTGCCGCCATTCAGGCGAGGTGTCTGAGGCATAGGAGCGGATAGTTCCGCCCACATATCTCATCAGACACAACCACTCATAACCCCGCTGTCTCTTCGCACATACAACATATCTCTCGTCGTGGAACCTGCCTTTTAATTTCCACCCTCCCCTGACGCGGAATCGGTGATTCTCCCCTGGGCCACAGCGGTTTCACTGCTCGCTGGTTGGTGGAAACACAGAATCACCATCAAACTGGCTCCTAGTGCTTTCGACGTAGCCATTCTGATCTTTATATAATGTTCACTATCAAACGTGAAATCTAGTCGGCGATTGAAAAGTGACAGGCGGATCAATTAACCAAATATACTTTGCTATCGAGAAGAAACTCGAGAAAATATCAGTCAAGATGGTTATAAAATGTGCCCATCTCTCAGCTGATGAATCGGACCTTGGGTAGAGCGAAGTATTTTTACTGACATTAACGAATTGGCGTTAAAACCTTTATAATAAAATCGTTTAGAAAGGATCTAATGCAATCGTAGAGGTGAAACGGATTTCGGAAGCTATTTTATCTTCGTTAAATGTTTCATCATAGAATCAATAAATATCGACCACACAGCATCGTTCTTTAGGCTGTAGACGAAAACATTTACCGAATGCACTGAAATAGAAACGTGCACTTGCCATGCCAAGAAACCCCATTTGAGCCAATTTTGTTGGCTGCCAAGGATGAAAATGACACGTTTTTTGGATGGCCTTACAGACCCAGTTACTAAGTATAGAACACTCAAAATCTACCTACATATACACGCTGCCGACTTTTAAGCCTATAAGGTAAAAGGAAATTGTAAAATTGGCTAAGAAAATCGGGGTAATAGAGATATAATCGCTTGACTGTTGGGGAGGATTTAAAATGCACTAGAAATAGCCCGAAGATAATACTTAAAGAGAACTATGATATAAAAGAATTCAAGATTCATTACCAAAGAAGGGTACAATGGTGGAATAAGGTGTTTTTGTATTTAACAAGGCCTTATTCGGGGAAAGGGTAAACAGTACAAGGAAACAGTGGAGGAAGAGCCAGACTTCTTTACAGATTGTTCTATTTTGTGATTTAATGCAGCAATTAATAAATGAATTGAAGGCAAACTGATCAAGGTGTATGCTTGCTAAGTTTCCATGTTGTTTCTCGTTACAGTAATTTAATTATTTTCAACCCTTAATTACATCATTGAGTGAGGGGGGGTCACTTTTTCTTATCTCTTGAGATCTTAAGAAATAAAGGTTAGTTCCATCTCCATTCTAGGCCTCTGTCTATCGAACACACGGCAAGGTAATACTTCAGAAAAGATCATTCAGAGGTGACGGGGTGGAATTAAACAAAAATACTTCTGCATATATAATTACTATAATGCATAATCATAGGATTAGAGATGAACGTTTGAATGAATAAATTACTCCTGGACTACAATGGGACACATTGCTTTGGTGTGGCTTTATTTGGACACTCAGTTCTTTTACTGTCTGCCCCAGATAGCTTTTAAGGGAGTCTCGATAAATGAAAATTACCTGTCTTGGGGAAAGGGAAGGATATGATTAACGCCTCCAATCCCTCCTTCTCCCTAGTGGTTAGCGCGCTTGCTCGGCAATCGTTGGGTCAGCAGTTCGATTCTCCTTCCGGATTCTTTAAAAAAAAACTGACACTATTTACTAGGGAGGTTATCTCTGTGACTGGGCATCACGGTGGAGACGGGTAGGTGGAGCTCGTGGCCATGACAGGCAGTCCACCTAAGAGAAGGATAACTGATTTCAAAACCCTGGACCCACAAGGATAATTGCCTCTTCCAGAAGATCCTCTGTGAGTATGTATTCATTTTTGACTCGAATTAAACTATTAATACGTTTTTAATTTGAATCAGGTATAGGGACGATATTCTTTGTCTTTGTCCTTAAAATCTTAACATCAATATATTTTCAGCAAAATTAGGTAGTTTAGTTTTATCAATCAAATTCACTTATAAACGCGAAAATCATAAAACCTTCCTCAATGTTTCAAATATGAGGCTTGTTCTAATTCCTTTATTGACATTTACTCCAACGACAATAATAAATTAAGTTACCCTTTGCATTTTAGGAAAAATATGATAACAAATACACAAATTCATCTAATGACATTGATAAATAATTCCCAAGCCTGTGACTAAATACATTTATATTTTACCCTGTCATCCAGCATTTGTTATACTACCCCCGCATTCTTAGCAAGTTAAATTTCCCCACATGTTTTTAATCTTGGTCACTTTGAATCTGTTGTTCAATTCTGGGTTCCAGGCAAAGGCTTGAAGCACGCAGCTGGGATAAAATGGTCGGAGTATCAAGAAGAAACGCGTTCAGGCAAGGAAAAGTGGGCCAAATGAGGATGAGGCCTGTTGCAGCTAGCCTAGAGTTTAAACCAGCAGCAGTTTGTTCTTAAACAGTACACTACTGTTTTCCCATAACACACCATCTTCTGTAGGATCACTAAACGATATCCGCCCGATGCAGAACCAATACATTTCTAAACATCTTCCATTTTTCTTATTCCACCTTGACACTTCGTGGCTGATCTTTTTTGCAATCTTACCATGCTGTCTGTTCGACAGATAGAACTGACCTAAGAATGGAGATGGAACTAACCTTTATTTCATAAGATCTTCAGTGTTCTAATTAAGGAGTGTTGGGGAAAAAACTACCGTAACGAGAAACAACATAGAAAATTGTCTTACATCATAAAAGATGGAAAGTATAACTTGTAATTTTCGATGTGGTCTCTCGTTCTAGTGCTTAAAATTCTCAACACTACTTGATTAGAATCAAAGGTGGGCATTCCGCAATTTGGGTCCGCCAATCGATAATCCGCTAATAGTGGACTAACCCCAAAATACGGAATAACGTTAGCAGAAAAATTAGAAAAAACACCGGATTTGCAGTTAGCGGAATGCCAAACTTCTAGTTCGCTAACGCAAACTTTCAAAAACCGCCAACGATTAATTTCCGGAAAATTCAAGAATATTCTTGAAAGTGTGGCGAAAATTCTAGATTAGGGTGGCCAGACATCCCGGAATTCACTTCCAGAAATTTGGCCATCCTATTCTAGATCTGTCTGATTCGCAGCCGAACTGCGCAGCACGAAGGCGGCAGGCTGCCCAGGGTGCATGGTAGTGGTGGTGGTGGTGCTGGTGGGGGGGGGGGGAGATATTCTAGAACTATTTGTTGCGGAACCGGCCTGCGTGGGAGCCAGTTTACATTAACTCGACGAGTCTTAGAGACGTATTCCTTGCAGTATTTTATTTGATTTATTCATAAATCGAACGATTTTTGACGCCGTCGCATTGCTCAAGCCGGCCTGGAAACGCCATGAGCCAAGTGAGGAGGAGAAGGCCTCCAGGCCAGCTTGGGCTCTTACGTCCTCAGGCCCAAGAGCTGACGATAATTTTGAGAAGCTGATGTTTGTCAATGGAAACATGCACCTCTTTAAGGGTAGGTGGCTGTGCCAGAGGGAGGAGGAGGACAACAATGACTAATGACTGTAATGAGGATTCTGTATTTCGATGTTTTAAAAGTTCTGTTATATATAAAAATATATAAAATAAATAAATATATAAATTGTAAGGTAATTTAAAGTTTTTAACTACCAATAAAGGGTTAGCGGACTGTTGCGGACTTTATTAATGTACTAAAAAAAACTAATTAGTGATAGCATTAGTGGATTTGTGATAGCCGATCGGCGAAGCAGGAAATTTTGCGAATTAGCGATTAGAAGAATGCCCAACAAAGTTAGCGGAATTGCAAATTGCGGACTAACAAAAAATTAGCGGGTGCTCACCAGTGATTAGAACATTGAGTGGGTCACCCACCTGTCTCGAGTGGGCTCTTGAGATCTTTAAAAATAATCAAGTTCTTCGAACACCACCAACGCCTATGGGGCCATAGTCTGGAAACTCTCTTAACCCGAACGAGAATCTTTGGGTGATCTTTCTTGAAAATGCAGGTGGAGAATCGAAAAGCCCCAAATTATGACAACCCTTGACCATAATTAAACTCATGATTGGCATCGAGGCAGGATGAGTGACAGAATATACCCACTTTTATTCTTTTGGCGAGAGGGGCTTATACACCCTTTGACACTTATAAATACAATTTCGATTGTATGTAAGGTGCCCCAGGAACAAGTGAATAGTGGAAGTAAAGAATCTGAATAAAGCTTAGGAATCATGTCTTTTTTATCCTCCCTTCCCTCGTACAGACCATCTAAATACGTCGACTAAACGCAAGTACTATACAGTCAAATATTGGTTAGTAATCATTTTTTTTCGCCCACAAACAGGGCACAACCACGAGGAAGGAGAAAGAATAATAGCCTATCTTCAAGTTAATTAAACAACAAAGATAAAAAAAAATGATAATCAACCGAGAAAATATAAGAGCTACCTACGATCAGGTCCCCAGAGTAGAAGCATTAGTGTTTGGCTTGCGAACGCAATGGCGCTAATAGATGGGGGCTGCCGCGCCCCTGTCCACTCATACTGATTAATCCGCATGAATGTGTGAACAGAGTGTGGAATGCGAGGGGTTATATGTAATGCGGGAAAAAAGGGAGTGGTAGATAATCTTCTCCAAACAAGATTAAAAATGTTTGCTCGATGTGAAATAAACAAGAAAGCGAATGAAGGGATTGCGTGGGATGGGAGGGATATAGTGGGATCAGGTGTGGATAAGGGTGGTCGTGTTTTGGAGAGAGGAGTGGAATGCTGTAATGTTTGGTTATGGATGTGTGTTCTCACGATTTAGGAGGGCAAAACTGAGATTTGCTAGGGCGAATGTGTGTATGAACCCTGTTAAGAGAGTATTGAAGCTGAAAAATAGATCTGAAATGAATTAAAATGAGTATGGAGTGATAGTTGAAGAGCTATGAAGAAGTGAATGTGTATGACAGAATGAGAAAGGGAATAACTGGAGAGAATGAAAATATCGAGTGCGTAGTAAGGTTCTATGCTGAAAGGAACTTATGTGTTAGCAAACACATTCTTTCATCACAAGGATGTGCATAAATACACATGGGTTAGGCAAAGGAGAGGGGAAGAGCCTAAGAGAATATGTAGAGGGATGTATTTGATGTGAAAGTTGTAAAAGAGCTAAAAGTATGGGGCTATCCGATCCTATGATTGTGTTGTGTAAGGTTAAATTGGTTGGTGCATGGATGAGAAAACGTAAGTAAGGTGGAAAGAAATAGAGAATCAGAAGTACAAGGTTGTTGAATTAAATATCAAGGCAAGATTATGTGAGAATGTTTGAGAGTAAATAAATATATACAAATGGATAGAAAAATCAGGGAAAAAATTTAAGAAAATTGCATTGTATTAGTACAAAAGCTCTATATTAGTATGCTAGAACTGTGAAGAGAAAGCAAAACTCGGAATGTTGAGATGACCATGTGAAACGTGGATTAGAGAGGGAAAAAAAGAGGCGTAATTGCAAATGTTTAATAGGCAGATGAGAATGAGAGAGTGAAAAAAGGGAACGAATGAATATTTGTATGGAAGATAATGGGGTTCTGAATGGGAACCAGAAGTTATTCTGGAAGATGAATGAGGATCCGGATGGCAACAAGAAGTTAGCCTAGAAGATGAATGAGGATCCGGATTGGTGTAGCGCCCAATTGCAAGGTGGAGTAGAGCCAACAATAAACCTTACAAATAAGCACCCCGTTGGCACTATGAAATCATGAATTTGGGCACACAAATCGAACATTGAAATAATATACCATCCTGTAATAATTAATTAATGTAAGAAAAACAAATACTTGTAAATAATGTAAAATTACAATGTAATAATCTATGTATCAATGCAAAGCAGAATATTTTGTAATAAGACGAGTGAAATCGTTGTGCTCCCACGCGAACGTACAAACATACATGCATACATTAGGAAACAGGTGCAGCCGACAGTCTGGCCGCAGAGATAAACAGAGACGGTGGAAACAAATGTGCACACATATAACGGAATCTGATCTTACCCGCCAGAGTTTACATGAACCCGTGAAGACAAAATCAATCTTGCTACAAATGTTGGTTGATAAAGCCCAGTTAGGTTCACAAATTTAGATACTATCTTGATGCACACACACCCTTTGAAGCCAAATAAACTCAGCCCAGCAGTCTTAGTAGAGAACACACGCACATAACCTTTGATCCGATAAACTCTGCCCCGCGTTCAGATTAAAGAAACGAAGCCACGCCCCCTTAATTCGCGTTAGTATAAATAAACGGGCAGAAGCATACAGCAGCATTAGTATCATTATTATCATTGGAGTATTGGATTACCAGTATTAGCATTGGCAGTGGCCTAAAGCCAGTCAGTACTTCGTCCTCAATCCGCCCGTCCATAAGTCCAACAATCAGACGCAGGAGACTTACAAGAAACACTGAAAGTCAGCCATAGACGTAAGCACACAACCGAACCTCGGAAAACTCGACAATTTAACTTGCCTGAATCAACTTAGGCGTAAACCAAGATCAAAAGCCAACAAAACTGCCATTCTATCCTTCCGAGTCCTTCCTTCTGCCAAGCAACAACGAGGTTACCATTCGAACCCAGCCTACAAGCGGATTATCCAAAAGAATACTTTGCAGTCAGACCAAACTCGACTGTAAGGCCGCTTTACCTTCATCATCAACCGTAACTCCTATAACTGGTGACCTACCATAAACTGGTGGCACACTCTGTAAACGAAGAGGAAGTTATTTCGGAAGATGAATGAGGATCCGGATGGCAACATGAAGTTAGTCTGGAAAATGAATGAAGATCTGGGGTGGAGGACAGGAAGATATTCTGGAAGATGAATGAGAATCGGATGGCAACAGGAAGTTAGCTTGGAAGATGAATGAGGATCCGGATGGGAACCGGAAGTTATTCCGAGAGATGAATTAGGAAAACAGGGAGATATTCTCAGAAATGAATGAGGACCCAGATGGCTACAGGAAATTAGTCTGGAAGATGAATGGGGATCCGTATAGGATCAGGAAGTTATTCTGGGAGATGAATGAGGATCCGGATGGCAACAGGAAGTTAGTCCGGAAGATGAATGAGGTTCCGAAAGACATGTAGTTAGTCTGGAAGATGAATGAGGATCCGGATGGGAACCGGAAGTTATTCTAAGAAATGAATTAGTATCCTGATGACATATTTTTTTTTTTAATTTTAGGAGCCTATCTGACGAGTACCCACTTGGGCATAAGTCACCGCAATCACGACAGCCTAGCACTAGGCTACTTTAAAATAAGAATAAGAAAAACAACAATAAAAAGGGAAAATGGGAACAATTAAGAAGCAAGCCCCGGCGCCAGGGATGGGGGGGGACGCGGAACGCGTACCCTTCACCACGGGGTACCAAGCGTTCCTACCTGTTCGTTGGTTGATGTAATACAAAAAAAAAAACATCCCGCACTTCCCTCTCCACAAAAGAAGACGGCCTTCTGGTGCCCTCTTGTAATCACCAGCGATTTTAATGTTGATCTTTATGTTACTTTCATTGTCCAGTCATGAGGCAGGCGTCCTGGCCAGGAGACGATGGTGTTACATACCTATTGCTACTATTCACTTTAGATCTAAATATAATTGGACATAACTCATCGGTATGGCAATAATGAAACAATAAAATATGAAAAGCACAAACAATAAATCAGGGGGGGACCATGAAAGTAGTAAAGAAAGCATGCATACCGGGGCGGGGGAGATACCGAAACGTTAAATGGCAATAAATTAACAATCGAAATATGCGATTTGTTTATATATAAAACAGACACTAGTCTAGAGAGCGAGGACTAAAGTCAGATTGCCGTCAATCTGACGAACTCAAAGAAATATAAGAACAAAAAAGCCGGCACAGAGAATCGGACCTGAGAAGGTCGTTTGTTTGTTTACTCGCGGTTGACAACTTGCCACCAAGTCGCCATAAAAATTGTTCCTCCGTGCATTTTCTCTCCTGTCACCTATTATTATGCCACCAATTTAAAAGATTGGGCATTCGAGTCACTCATGGGTCACGTGTTGAGCTGTTTTCAGTGTCCAACAGCTTTACGAAATGAATTTACGACTGTTGAAAATGAATAAAGTGTTATTTTTTAACAGGATCACTGGGTCTTCTTTGTTTCTACTTGTAAGAAGAAAGGGATGAATGAAAACAGAGATATCAGATCGTTTTTGTTTTTTTTTTAATAAGCTGAACTTATGTTTACGATAGTACTCTCTGGCCCGATTGATTCTGCATCGGACACGCCTAGGGGACGCTCCACATCCACGGAAAGCAAGTGGCTGTATCCAATAGATCGGAGAGTCTCCCAGGCGCATCCAATGTACCCCAGATCGTACGGAAATTGGTAGCCGGGGAGTGGCTGAGATAACGAATCGACGCCTCGAAGCTCGAATTTTGAGGCTTCGTGATTAGTTGTCAACAACATTCTATGTGACTGGTTCTTAAATGTTCACTGCAGCGGTCTTTCGCTATCTCTTGCACCTCTCCATTCTGCTAAACAAGAACACTCAACGGTGCCGTTCTCAAAAAGACTTGAAGTAAACCTCAAGTTTTTACGTTCTTTTTCAAAAGTCGTAATTCACATATGTCACATGACATCTGAAGACTGCCTGCCTGCCTGCAAGAGGATCTATAGTTATATATCTTCCGCACATTTTCACTTTTTTTAGAGCCTCCACTTTCTTTCTAGACCTTTCCTTACAAACTTTGTGCGTGATGCGGCCCCGTTTCTGTGTGCTTAAAATTCGTGATGAGAAAACGAGGTGATATTGTACAGAAGAAAATATGAGAGACAAACATAGTTATTAAATTAATCAAATAAATGCTTTGGAAGATACTGGGGTATTCTAGTAAAGACTCCAATATCATGAATGGGGTTAGCAGTCTCTTGAAAGGTGCAGAAGGGTAGTGAGGGGAGTATGGGAGAGTGAGAGAAGTTAGGATTATAAGGTTTGCCAAGGAGGAATGAGTATTATGTTTTAGAAAACAAATATAAGATTTCGGCGTAGTTTATTATAAAAATCCATGATGGCGACCACCCGGAAAGCACGAAGGTAATAATCCCAATAGGGACCAACGGGCGGCATTTGATTGAAATTGTAAGGAAGAGAGAAAAGTTAAGCGAGAAAGAAAGCAACCACCCGCTTTTGAAAAACCCACAATTGAGAAAGTCGACATCATTAGGGAAAGTCTTCCGCAATCTAACAAACTACGAGGTGTTGATCCGATAAACAGTAAAAGACTGGTCATTCAACCTAACTGAGTATCGAACGGTACGTGCTGGCTATAGCAGGGTATACAGCAGACAGTTTAGCGGGGGATTGACATTAGATGCAATTTTAAAGAAATAGGTCAGCGATCCCACCAAAAGACAATGTTGAAGATTTATCTAAATAGCAGGACGCATAAATTTAACCTAGCTGAATGCTCTAAGAGTTTTAAGTTGAATTTGGATGCAAAATAGCCATACTTAAAATGGGGCCACATCATCAGGGGAATATATTCGGAGACACTTTAGGAGCAAACCAATTCTTTGAGAAAATGATGATATAGCTGAGCGCAAATGACTCAAAAGTAAGTATGCAGTCAAGTGTTGGCAAGTAACCTCAGTGAGGAACAATTTGTAATTGTAATACCAGTGACAATGCTCTCAGGATGAGGAGGATATAATATCGATAATGTGAGATTTGCTGATTCAACTTCATTCCCCAACGATCACACCAAGACATAACGACTGAGGACATCGACGGAGGTGTTAACAATAAAAGAGGATGAGTCTACGAACACTATCTAGGGGAACACCAAGCAAAACTAAAATAAACGAGCTAAACCAACCATTAACTGACACTCGCTGTCTTCTGTTAGTCAAGAACTTGGACAGCACTTCAAGGAAGTGTGAACCAATACCATAACTAAAATCAAGGGAGACGAGGCTTGCTTGACCCATGACGAGCATCATGAGACGCATGTTGCGTGTGAGAAAGAGAATGGCATGAGAAGTACTGAGACCTTTTCTAAAATGAAACTGTTATTAACATCTAAAATATGAGTGTAACGCTTGACCAGCAGGCGCTCAAAGATCTTAGATAAAACACGGTTTATAGAGGTGTCTATAATCATCATGATAAATAAGTCAATGCCCACTTATTAATTGGAGTAACATTTGCAATACACCAACATAGTGGAAAAGAACCCAGAGTTAAAAGAATTTTAAAACCAACAGCTAAGATTTAAAAGAAAGAACTGAGTTCAATATTAGGAAAAAGACGAAAGCAAGGCTAACTAATTGCTTAGTACACTGTTTTCTTTATCAAAAAAGGAAGCGATAAGGCTAACCTTGACATTAAAGCCATGGCAAATAGAACCGTCCACACCAAAGAGGTAGTGTTTAAGTGTAAACCACCAGGAATGTGGCTGGCAAGTACCAGTTAGGATATTTTTAATCACTCTGGGAAGCAGAGTACATTAGCTCTACTAATAAGCGGGAACACGCAATTTTCCCAAAACTGACGAGAATTCACTAACAATAAGCGACCTACTTTGTATGCTGGACTTGTCTACATGCTTCATTAAACCAAGCCTTCCTATTATGATATATATATATATATATATCATAATATATATATATATATATATATATATATATATATATATATATATATATATATATATATATATATATATATATATATATATATATATATATATTAGCAACTACAATAATTCGGACACTTGGTGTTCCATCCCAACTACTCTTCTGTTTGGAAAGAAGCACTAATGTGTAATTCTTCACAAATTTTTCAGCCTTTTATTAATTAAATTTGGGGTGATCTAAGCTTCGTTTTGGCCTATGTTGATGATTTGCTCATTGCAAACGAAAAGTGGCTCACCATTAGTAACATTTGGAGTTAGAGTGCTGCCGTATCCAGTTATTAATGCTCAATCGTCTTTGTTAAAAGAGCTTAATTGAGTCACGTACCAGATTTTAAAAACCGTATTAATGGATAATTTCACTCTTCTTGGCTTGCTCCTCTGAATTGTAACATTTTTCTCCTGAGGAACATGTGAGGAAGTTAAGGGACACCCTTGGTTAAAACCATAAATGGGCGTTATCGCGATAACGATATCGGGTTATCGGTTATCCGATATTTTTTCTCCGCGTTATCGATCCATCGGTATCGCAGATACTTTTGGTCCCAAACTAGCGATAATCGATAATTTCAGTTTTTGGTTCCAGTTTAGCACAGGGGCGAGTCGCGCGTGCCTTGGAGGCAGAAATAGGTAGGTCCTAGCTGGGAGGAGGATCCTCAAAACCTATGAGGAGATGAAGGTAAGAAACTAAGAAACAGTATTCAAATATTCTTACTATTGCATTATAAAATAACGCTATATATAGTCAATAATTAATATTGTATCATAATTTTGGATTTATTGGTTATCACCTTATGGGTCGATAAATTTATCACCAGTTATCGATTATCGGTTATCGTTATCGATTTATCGGTTATCGTGATACATTTTTTTCGTTATCGCGTCCACCTATGGTGAAAACCTCAGTCCTGACTTACTGAGGGAATCATTTGTCCGTCGGATTTCTCCCTACATTCAAGGGTCGATCGAGATTTTATCTCCAGACACTCCTCTTGAACAATTTAGCGACCGCTGCTGCCAGAGCCGTGAGACGGAGCTCTCAGAGAGTATATGGAGGCAGCGTTGGGCCTCCATAAAGGAATGCTCACCAATTTATCACATAGGATCTCGTAGTTGGAGAGATCTAGGCTATATTTCAGATGACGCTCCGCATCGTGGTCGAGCAACTGTCCCGCTATTGAGGACGGAGTTTGCTGGCACCACCACCAATTTGGGAATCAGTCTCTCATCTGTTTGCCTCGATGTCAAGGGAACTTCGGAGAGTCCAAAGGTGCAAAAAAATGAAGGGCATCTCATCCATGTCACCACATCGCAGGAAGAAAGTTTTTGGTGGATACCGGATCCGTTATGTCAATCATTCCTGCTATATACGACGATCTACAACAGGAGAAAACTTACGCCCCACCTTAAACATCAACGGGATTCAACATTTGGTGAGCGGAAACTAAATCTTTCGTTAGAGTTAAGACGAAATCTTCAGGGAATTTTTTACTGTTCAATATTAGGGGCGAAATATAAGGCGTTCATTTTCTATCTCATGTCAATATTCTAGTTCATTTAAAAAAAATTAAAGGTGCCGAGAAGTGTCTCCTTATTACCACCATATATTTGCCATTAGCCCTCCAGTCGCGGAGAGACCTAGGCGATTGTCTCTTAAATTATCGAGTGTTTTTAAGAAGAAAATACAAACTTTACTAAAAGAAGAAAAGATAAGACCAAGCTCAAGCAATTACGCAAGTCCAGCCATCTCGTTCAGAAGTCAGACGACTCCTATCGTTTCACCTGCGATTTCCGACGACAAAACTCAGTCACTATCCGTGATAAATACCCTCTGCCTTATTTGACTGACTTCACTGCAACATTGCAAGGTTAAAAAGAACATAGAAGCTAGATCTTAAGGATGCATATTTTTCAGGTTCCAATGGATCCATTGTCAGTCGAGAAATCAAGGAATATAACGACTCTGGATTTTTTGAGTGGCAGGTCCAACCACAAGGTAAATGCAATTCTTTCCAAACGTTTGTGTTTTATTAATCATATTTTTGGTACGCTAAGTTTTGTTTTCGCTTAAGTTGATGATTTCATCATTGCAAGCGAAAACGAGATTCTCAATTTGTAACATTTGGAGCAGGTGTTTGCAAGGGTGAATTTGCTATGTTTTCAAATCAACATTGCCAAGTGCATATTTTCGGTAGATTCAGTCAACCTTCTAGGCTATAAATATTGTTCCGGGAAAAGGCATATCCCAGGAGAAAAAAATAACTGATATTAGGAATTATCCTAGGTCTACTACACTACTCAAATAAGGGCCGTCCAAATTCATCTGTACAATGGGATGAACAAGCCAGATCCGCCTGCAATGACAAAAAATGAATAGTCAAAACAGGACTCCTGCTTCCCCAAAAAGCGACTGTCCATTGTGTCTCATCTCCGATGCATCCGATTTAGGCGTGGGATCGGTCCTATAGCAAATTTCTGAAGATCAATGGGAGATGCTGAGATAGTTTAGAAATACATTTAAAGGTTCTGAATTAAAATATTTAACGTTAACGTTAAGTAAAGAACTAATCTCTACAGCTCTTGTTAGATGATTGTTTATAAAAGCACAACATTCCGATTGTTGCTGCCCGCCCCCCTCTTTTTACTAAGACCCTAGAATTTGTTAAAGGTCTATGGATCCACCCGGGAGGTCTAGCGAGTATATACTGTTCATTGCATTTGCAATTTTATTATAAACAATATTTATTACAATATATACATAATCTTAGTTTCCCTCTCAAATGAAGCATTACCGAGATAGATATAACCAAACACACGTAGCTAACTTCACCTAACCTACCTTTTCTAACCTAACCCGCCTTAAAATAACAAAGCACGATAAAATAGCTAACGCCTTCTAACCTAACTCTTAAGTAAGATAGAATCTCTAATGAAAATATCTAATTATAGTGAAACATACTCGTAACTGATTATTCTTGATCTTCAAAATCAGATTCAGTTTCCAAAAACCTGAAATCTGGGTGTTATGCGGAACAATTTTTTTTTTCATTAAGCTTACTCTCAATTACTTTTCTCATAATAAAAAAAAACATAGTCTCTTAAAAGACTACTATTTTCGTCCTGTTTAAAAGTAAACTAAAATATTCTAACTAAAAAGTTGTAAATACCAAGTCGGTATGGGTTCTTCCGGTTTCCAGTGGTGCCTTATCGGCCAATCTTTTTCATGACCTATCTTGAAGATAGTTTATTCAATCAAGAAAAGCTCAAATCTCGATCGAGGGCTTCAGAGGAACTGAGTTCGAATTCGAGGCGGGTGTTCCACAGGGTAGCTGTCTGAGTCCACTGTTGTACCTGGTGTACATATTGGACTTACCTGCTGTATTTGGGGATGTGAAGTACCGGCAATTTGCAGATGACATTACGCAAATCATCCCCAGCTCCTATAAGAACGCTGGAGTTCAAGCAAGGGAGACAGCTGCCGAAATTCAAAACATCAATCGCGAGAGAATGTGGAAAATTAAGACCAACCGCCGAAAGTTCCAAATCGTTCCAGTAAACCGCCGAAAGTTCCAAATCGTTCCAGTAAACCGCCGGAAACTTGATTACGTCATAGTTAACGACGAACTTTGCCGTACGCCAACGAGGGTAAAGTCCTAGGTCTGCGCATCACCAAAACAAGGTATGGTATATGTGGGGGAATTCCACGTGGAATTTCTTTTCCAGCACGGAAGTGAAGTCCTTGCGCTAGAGAAGATTCTAGAAGTTGGTTAGGCTTAAATGGGCGAACCTCCCCCCACCGCCCACAAGCGGTAGCCTCGAACCGCGTCCACCACGGACCACCTTTATGCGGGTTAGAATCGCCTCTGCGCGAAGATTCGAGGCCATTCGAGAGTAGCGCTGTTCCCCCACCCCCATGGGGAGAGCCTCGGATATATATATATATATATATATATATGGCTCGTCTTCCATGTGGGAGACAGAGTTGAGAAGTCTCGCCCGGACCCAAGATGATTCCCCTAGTTCCAAGTCAGGTGCTAACAACAAAGCAAAGTGACGGCTGAACTTTTTCTGTGTTGGAATTAGCCCCAGCCAGTGAGGTAATTCCATTTGACGATCGCCACCGAGCGATTTTTCCGACTCCACTCATCAACTCCTGTCGAAGCCCTCCTCGTTCGCCCCTCGATTTCGGGTGGCCGAAATACTCCCCCCTGGACCGGACGTTACCGCCCCGCCCCCCTATTGGAGAACCATCATCACGTTAACTTCCCGCTCAGAAGCTCCGAGCGCCCTCGCCATCACGTTTATTGCCTGCAGAAGACATCCGTGAAGCCTTACCCTGACGTCTCACCCGGAATCCTCCGTAAGCCAACCCCCTTCCCCTTCAGCAGCTCAATTGAGTTAATCCTCCCCATTTGAATAGTCTCCTCCTGTAATACATTAATTTTTAACTTCATAGTCTGATGCATAACTCTGCAATTCCACCCCTTCGTTTACCGATGTAATTTTGCCCATTAATTCTCTTATTCTTATGTAAATAAAATTATATTTTTGTGCATGCCTCTTTAAATAACTTTGAGCTTTGCCATTGCCCAAATTTTATCTGACCTCGTTGCACTCTTTCTCGCTGTTCGCCCGTCGAAACTCGTGGCGTTCCGTCCCCTTGTCGGTTCGCCTTTATGTTATTGGTCCCTCCCCCATAGATATAATAAGGTATTGATATAATATAATGTCATACCACGACGGTATAAGACGGATATCAACAACCGAATCTCCCTAGACAAGAGAGAGCTTGGAAAACTGCACAGGTTCAAAAGCCTCATCGCCAATAACATCAGAAAGCTATACACTGCCCTGGTGCGCTCAACACTGGTGTACCCGGCAGTGGTAATGCAAGCAGCTAGTTCTGACTCTTTCAGGAAGATGCAGAGGGTACATAACGAAGCTGATTTGCTGATAGCTGGCGCACGCAGGATGTACCGTATTCGGCAGACGGAACTGCACGCATGGGCGACTGAAGCCATTGAACATGGTCCTTCAGAGGCTATGGAGAAAGCCCTAAGAAAAGGTAGAAGAGATACGCCCGCTTATAAATGCCAACCTCGACATTCCACAACCCGTTCCTAGAAGAGTCACCAGGAGAGCCTTATTCCCACTTGGAAGACTGTGCTCCCGGGAAGAACAAAACGAAGCACACACATAAATAAGACAACTGGTTACTTCAAGGTATTAAGAAGAAATCCCGAATTAAGACACAAGAATAGAATACAAAATAACAGAACCCAAACCAGAACGACATTAAGTAAACAAACATACAATTAAAAAGAGGCAAAGTGACCCAAAATCAACAACTAAACCAAAACTTAAGTAAACAAATGAAAAGAGGCGAAGTGCCTAAAATACTAAATGAAAACCCAAGTAAATAAATGAATAAAAAGAAGCGAAGTGCACATGATTAAAAAATAAATTAAAACTCGAATAAATAAATATATAAATAAAAAGAGGCGAGGTGCCCAACTAAATCAAAGAAGATAAAGAATAAAGAAATAATTGAAACTAAAATGAGGCGAAGTGCCCATAGACAAGCAAAATGCTAATAAAAATAAAATTAAAATTAAAAATGAAAGCTAATGAATAAGCAAAATCATATTTGAAAAGCTTGAATGCCATATTGACGGAGGACAGAGTATACAGTGGCGGCAACAAAAAAAGTGACATGTGACAATTCGGGGAAAATGAAACAGAAAAATGTAACTTACATATTTTATTATGAATATTTCATGAAAGTTAATACTTGGTCATGTTGCCCTTGCACTTGATGACCATTCTGAGTCGATTGGGCATTGATTCAGCGAGGTTTGCGAAGTAGGTGGGGTCGATCGTAACCCAGATCTTCTTCAGTGATTCTATCAGGTCCTTGATGCTGCCGGATGCTGTCTCTTGAACTTTGGATTTCATCAGATTCCAAGCATTCTCAATAGGATTTAGGTCCGGGGAATTACCAGGCCACTCCAAAACACTAATATTATTATCATTGAAGAACCTTTTTACTAACTGGGACCTGTGAGCAGGGGCACCATCATGCATGAAAAATTCACACCGATGAATTTCCCAAAATGGCAGCATGTGCTGCTTCAAAACTTCGAGATAGTTAGTCCCCCTCATGGTTACATTCTTGGGAAGGAAGTACAGACCTCCTCTGCCCTTGTTTCCACTAAAGGCACCCCACACCATCACACTATCAGGGTGCTTCACAGTTTTCACAGTATATTTTGGGTCATACCGAGACACATTGCTGGGACGACGCACGATCTTTGACTCTCCTCTGACCAGCCTAAAGGTGCTCTCATCACTGAACATCACCTTCTTCCAATGGGCAGCTGTCCAATGTTTATAGGTCTTGCAAAAATTGAGCCTTTTCATCTTCATAGCCTTGGTAAGAAGTGGCTTCTTGGCAGCGCGGCGAGCCGGTAGGCTTAAGTCCTTCTGTAAGCGATGACGGATGGTCCTGAGGGTGACGTTCTGGAGAAGGTCTGGGTGTTTTTTCTTGATTGAAGCGGAGGTTACAGAAGGGTCTGACATCACTTCACGCCTTAGGATATTATCAGTCCTTGGAGATGTCTTCCTAGCTGCACCAGTGCCCTCCTTCCTCTTTGGTATGGTACCTGGTGGCAATAACTCAGCTGCCCGTTTTAGGCGATAAATCGTATTTCTTGAGGTTACTAAATCTGCTGCTACATCAATAAAAGACTTTCCCTGCTCTAATAGGGTCAAGGCACGGCTTTTCTCTGTCATAGAAAGCTTTTTCCGCCCCATTGTATCCACTTGCACAGAAGTTATAGCACGTCAAATGTAGGCACGAATGCAGGAAATCAGCACGCTGGAGCGTTGTACACCAAAACCTCACTGTACGAGCTCCAACGAGACAGTGAGTTCCAATAAAGCGCAGTTCTGTTGTCTTAGCTCAGGAGAGTCATCCACTCGTGGCATAAGCCCCGCCCCTTTTCATTGGCTTGTTGGCAAGTAAAATCGTGAAAGCGATTTTATGTATCGATTTCTATTGCCAATATTCAATGTCACTTTTTTTGTTGCCGCCACTGTATTTATATAGATAGATATATTTATGCAACTAAATAAAAAAAAAAAAAATAAATTAATAAATAAAAGAAGAAAAATGAAGGAATAGAGAAAAACAAACAAACAAAAAAGCGACGGTCGCTGGAGTGACCAACGCAGCCGCCAGCCACTCTACTGGCAGTGCACAAATAGAAGGAAATAAAGGAAAAAGAAAAAGGAAAATGCATGGGATGCCTCCCACACCAGGGCTAACTAAAAAATCTACTTCACCACTGTCTATTATTACCACACATTTCAACACTTGTTACATCATCATCATCATCTTTTCATTCTGATTCCACCATTCTTCACCGATAAAGGAGGAAAGACACTCTGAAGATGATCGCATAGATCGAAAGCTCAGGAATTAAAGTAAAGTTCGATGGTTTTTACCAAACACATTTCATTTAAAAAAAGAGATGAACGTAGTTGTTGTTTATCAACTACAAGATGAACTATAAAAGATAATAGGAAAAATGGAAAGTTTCCAAAGAAAATTAATAAAGGCGAAATATACTATGGTCTTCAACAAAATCTGCATACCAGGTCTGCTACCCATTTACACTAATATTAAAATCCATGACCTAGCAGCGAAAAACAAACCAATCACAATAGCCTTTCGGTGCCAGCTTGTGGAAAGGCACCCAAGAGGGGGGGTCGGCTTCCACGCCGTATCCCCTCTGTTTGAAGTCAGGGGGCTCTGCCAGGCGCTGCGTCTGTCTTCACGGCCGAACTGGTGGCAATACACTACTCGGTACGGAAGATTACGCGACGTGCCCGGTTCGGAGACCGGATTGTGATCTATAGCGACAAACAAAGCGCCCCGAGTGCTTTCGGGGCCTTGGAATCTCCGCATCCCCTGGTTCGCGATATTCGTGACGCCACGGTTATGGCGAGCCGGGCGGATGTCGAGATTATCTTCTGCTGGGTTCCTGGACATGTAGGAATTGCGGGGGAATGAGGGCGCCAAAGAGTCCGCGAGGACTCTGCGACCGGACCAGCGTTTCGCTCTTCTTCACACCGACTACATGGCAGGAATACGTGCAGCTCTTCGGACTGCTTGGCAAAGAAGATGGGAGACGGTCGAAGGGAACTTAAAGTTGTGTGCCATTGCGCCGCGACTGTTCCCATGGACCTATCCCCCAATGCCGGGGCGGCTTCAGGTTGCTTTCTGTCGTCTCCGAATCGGACACACTCGTGTGACGCATCGCAATTTGATGGAGCGCTCGCCTGCGCCCTATTGCGACGACTGCGTTGTCCCCTAGACTGTTCTGCACATTCTTGTCGAATGTCCCAGTCTGGGTGATCTTCGCGCACGATACCTGTCCCGGTACCGGGATGGGCGGGGTCGCTACCGCCTGTCCCTTGTACTCGGGACGGATTCGTGCACATTGACTTGTGGACTTGTTGACTTTTCGGGGGAGGCCGGGCTTCTCCCCTTTATTTAAGGTTCTTTTTTGTTTTTCGTTTGTTATTGTTTTGTTTGTAGGTTGCACTCTCCTGCACCGGGGTGAGGGGAACCTCCCCCCGCTGCTGAAGATTGCTTCCTGATTGTTAAGTTTTTCCAATTTTTATCATTGTTATGTTTTCATATTTTTATTTTAAAGTAGCCTAGTTCTAGGCTGTCGTGTTTTTCGGCGACTTATGCCCAAGTGGGCAGTTGCCAGATGGGCTCTATAAAATTAAAAAAAAAAAATTGGGGAAAGGCAAATAGTACTATTAAAGAAAACCATTCCCAAACTGAAACGTGATGTCGAGGAAACGCAAACACAACTGGATGAGTTCGAAATTCCACTTGAAACACGAGACTGTATCAAAATAGCTCTTTCCAACAGCGCTTTACAAACAGAGAACTCTGAAAGAAGCATTAAAACCAAAAAGCTTAATAAACTGTTTAAGGGACGAATAACATTGCCGAAAGCAACTACATCATTCATCAATCTCTCCCAGCATACGCTCTACACCAGTGAAAAAGAAGTTCTCAACCTTGGTTTGAACTGCCACCTACAAACTAAATTTGACCCAATTTAAAAAAAGGTGGAACTAGAAACCCCGTTCCAATCTCTGTTGAAATTACAAGAACAATCAATCATTGAAATTAACTCCAACCCAAAAGACCAACTACGCGCGGAAGACACCAAACGAAAGTGCTTTAATGGCAGCAAACTCATAACACCAGAGATAAGAAAGGCCATCAGCTCTCTAAAAAACAAAGAAATAGTCATAAGAAAAGCTGACAAATCTAACATATACGTCATTCTAAACAAAGAAGAATATAACAGTAAAGTGAATACCATCTTAAGCGACACCAATAAATTTAAGCGAATGAAAAAAGATCCAAGAGAAGACTTAAAAAAAAATGGACAAATAACTAAAGCTAATACACTGGTTGGAGGACTTCACTTCCAAAAGATTGCCGGCGATTATATACCAGGATATCTGTATGGAAATGTAAAAATACACAAGCCGAATAACCCACTGAGGCCCATTATTTCTCAAGTCACGACACCAAAGTACAGTCTAGTTAAAACCTTAAATGAAAGAATAAAACCATCTATTCCTTCAAAATATAGCATAAAGTCCACGAAGGAATTTATCGATATACTCCACTCTACAAGACCGACAGGGCTAATAGCATCCCTTGATGTGGAAAGCCTATTTACTCATGTGCCTATCCCTCAGACCATCGACATCATTATACAAAATGTATACTACCATCCTACAATGTCTCCTCCTAACCTTGACCCAAACATCCTAAGAAATATGCTGCGTTCATGCACACCAGAAAGAGGCTCCGTTCAGGACACCGGACGGAAATCTATACACACAAGTCGATGGAGTAGCTATGGAATCGCCCCTGGGGCCGACCTTTGCCATCTACTATATGCATCAAGTTGAAGAGAGCTTATTAGACAACATCGAAAATAAGCCACACATATACTGCTGAAATGTAGATGACATCTACATCAACGTCCAAAATGAAGAACATCTTAAGAACATTAAACGGTAATTTGAGAACTCCCGTGTTAAAATTCACTTATGAATTGAGCATGGACAATAAATTACCTTTTCTGGACGTAGACGTAGAAAACATCAACGATAATTATGTTACAAAAGTGTACAGAAAAACTACAGACATGGAAAGATGCCTCAACGCGGATAGTGAATGTCCTGAAAGGTACAAAAAAAGGTGTAATCGGCTCATACATCCGCCGAGCATACAAATGCTGCTCTACGTGGGAACTCTTCCATCAAGAGATCTCCCGCATAAAACAACGGTGAACAACAACGGTTTCCCGAACAGCATGATTGAAAAACAACCTCAATAATTTTTAAGAAGGCAATTCACAGACACGAATGAAATGGAAAGTAACCAAGAAGCAGTAAATAACATCAAACTGTACTATAGAAAATCAGATCTCATCGGCATACAAAATAAACGAAAAAAACATCGAGATTGTTAACTGTAACATCAAAGTTAAGAAGCAAACGGACAAGATTCAGATGATTATATATTATAAAACGACAAAAGTTAACAATCTCATTATGAAAAACAACATCTGACTAAACTCCTCGATCCTGAAATCTACGAACATAATTTACGATTTTACCTGCCAGAATGAAGACTGTAAGCTTCATAACTTAAAATATGTTGGTATGACTACCACCACACTACCGAGGCGTTTGACAATGCATCTGTAACATAGAGCCCCCCCTCCCAATCATATGGAGACTGCACGCAAGAGCAGGACTTAAGCCACTGAATATGGTCCTCCAAAGGCTAGGGAGAAAGACCAGGGAAAAGGTAGATAATAAAATACTCGCACATAGATGACAACTCCCATCCATCGGGTCCCCAGGTTGCGGATCGGGGGAAGGCCTCTAGATATAGAGGTTAGTTGCGAATAAACTGAATAAGCAGCCCCGGACAAAATCACGAGTCGCCCTTTGGCAAGGCGTAGCGCTCGGTAGCCACCCTATACCAGGGTTACGGTATGGGCAGGTGGAGCTCATAGTCTTGTGTGACAATCCACCTAGGAGAGGGACAACTCCGAACTCAAACCCGGGCAGGTGGAGCTCGAAGTCTTGGTTGACAATCCGCCTAGGAGAGGGATAACTCTGAATCCAAACCCTCCACTGTCTTGTGGATAGACACTTCAGTCAAAGGCTAAGGGACCTCCCTGACAGAAAGGTGTTCTCATGCATTGGATTGTGCCATAGCCTCTGTACCATGGTCTTCCACTCTCTTGTGCTTGAGATCCCTGCCTAAGGGTACATTTAGGCATACTTTCCTATTTTTCATTCCTCCTCTTGTTTTACTCAAATGGTGTGTAGGGCAGGCTTAATAGATGAGCAAAGAGGCTCTGATGGCTTTTCAAGAGGTTGCCTTGGTCTATTCTTTTCTTTTCTCTTTTCTTTATTCTTTTTCATTCCAAAGTCATCATTACTGTCCTCCCTCAGTTGTTGTGGCGTCCTGAAGGGAATTTTGCCTTGCATGATGTGTCGGCTCCATCATGTTGATCAGTTTTTTTCCGACATATAATATTCAGTTAATGAAAGTTTTGCTATTGAATAATTTTGTACAAATTGTTGTTGTTGTTGTTGTACAAATTGTTATTTTTGTTGAAGATCTTGTTGCTAATATTATTTTTTTAATATCGATTTTAATTTTATCAGGAGATATTGAGCTCAACCCTGGACCTGGTCATCCTCGTCAGATAAAATGTCGTCTACTCTATATTAATATTAGGGGCCTACATGCCAATATTAAAGACTTGACTGCTTCATCCAAGTCTCATGACATTTTACTCTGTTCAGAGACCCTGGTTTCAAATATGAGGCATGTCTCTGAACTACTTATACCAGGCTTCAAAAAACCAATTTTACTTAGGCGTGATGCCATTCCTAGGGCTAGAGGAATGGCAGTTTACATTAGGAATGGTTACTCTGCTTCAAAGACCTCCTATGCTTGTTCTTGCCATGAGATGCAAGTTATGAAAGTATGTGGTAAGCAAAATAATTTTTATCTTTTTTCTGTCTATCGCAATCCAGACTTAGATGATACTATTTTTGATTGTCTGCTCCTTGCCATGGCCAAGGTACAGGAAAATGACCGGAAAGCCTGCTTTGTATTTATGGGAGACCTCAATGCTCATCATAGGCAATGGCTGTCTTCTGTCTCCCCTACTGACTGTCATGGTATCAGGGCTTATGATTTTGCGTGTGAGTCGGGTTGTGAGCAAGTCATTAGGGAGCCTACCCATTCATCTGGGAACTGCCTTGACTTGGTTTTCACTGATTCCCCTGGAGTCGTTACAAGTGCTGTTGATCCTCCTGTGGGAACTTCTGACCACTGTGCAATTTCTATAACTATCTGTATTGAGCAATCTATTCCTAATATAGCTCATACAAGCAAAGTATTCATCAAATCTCAAGTAGACTGGTGCAATATATTAAATGATATCTCCCGGATCAACTGGCCACTAATATATAAGGAGGTTGAAGCAGTTCGTATTTTGAATGATAAAATTGTTTCAATTATTGATAGACATGTTCCATTCCGTATGATCAGATATCGCACTAAGGACAAAGCCTGGTTTAATGATGACTGTAAGAGGGCTCATATGCAGAAACAAGAAGCCTACAACCTGTGGAAGGGGAGTAGATCTGCCTTTCTATGGGATAATTATGTGCACTACAGAACAGCAGCTCAGAGGGTATATAATAATGCTGAAGTTGAATTCAATACTACCACAAAGGGAACTCTTCAGCGCACAGCAAATTCCCACAAATTCTGGACCACTCTCAAGTCTGCTCTTTTTGGGAATGACTCATCTATGCCACCCCTTCTTAAACCTGATGGTTCCATTACCCTTAGTCCTGAAGAAAAGGCAACACTGTTGGCTGATGTTTTTGATAATAAACAAAGTAATGAGAATCTAACTCTACCTGACACTTGTTTCCCTGAACCAAGGTTAAACAAGATTGCTTTCCGTTCAAGTGAAGTAAAACAGTTACTTCTTGATCTGGATGCTTATGGTGGTACTGACCCAAATGGTATATTCCCTTTATTCTTTAAGAAAACTGCAGAGTATTTGGCTCCCAAGCTTTCCGTTATTCTTCGGAAGCTGGCGAGGAGTGGTTGTTTTTGCGAATGTTGGAGAATTGGTAACATCACTCCACTATGTAAAAGTGCAAGTGGTAGTTTTAACCCTACTGAATATAGGCCCATTTCTATAACTCCTGTTCTATCTAAGATTTTTGAACGTTTACTAGCTAAACGTTTAAGTACATTTGCCGAGCTTAATCGTCTGTTTCCCTTTTTACAGTTTGGATTTCGTAAGGGTCTGAGCACTTGTGATGCACTTCTCACAGTCTCCACCATTGTCCAAAAATCATTAGACTCTGGTCAAGAAGTTCGCTTAGTTGGCCTGGATTTCAGTGCCGCATTTGACCGTGTCAATCATAAGGCCCTGATATTTAAGTTGAAGCAGTTGGGAGTAGGTGGTGTATTTTTAAATATTATTGAACAATTTTTAACAAATCGACATCAAAAGGTTTATGTTGACAATAATTTTAGTGATGAGAGAGAGGTGCTATCTGGTGTACCACAAGGCAGTGTTCTTGGTCCTCTACTGTTTATATTATATACCCATGATATGTGGTTTGGACTGGAAAATAGACTTATAGCCTATGCTGATGATGCTACTCTAATAGCCCCAGTCCCATCTCCTGAGTTGAGAGCATCGGTTGCAGAGTCTTTAAATAGAGATCTGGCTAAGATAAATGTTTGGTGCACTTCATGGGGCATGAAGTTAAATGCAAAGAAAACCCAGAGTATGATTGTTAGCAGATCCAGAACACTAGATCCTCCCCATCCAGATCTTTTAATAAATAACATTCCCATCTCCATATGTGATTCTTTTAAGTTGCTTGGAGTTATGCTTGACTCTAGGTTTACTTTTGAGAATCACATTCGATCTATTTCCTCCTCTATTGCTCAAAAAATTGGCATTTTGAGGAAATCTTACAAAGTATTTGGAGAGCAGACTGTTCTTAAAAATTGTTTTAATGCTTTTATTCTTCCGTGTTTTGAATATTGCGCCCTTGTTTGGAGTTCGGCAGCCAACTCTTATCTTAATTTATTAGATAAAAATTTGAGAGCAATAAAATTTTTAATTCCTGACCTCAAAGTTGATCTGTGGCACAGGCGAGCAATAAGCTCCTTATGCATCTTATATAAAATTTTTAACAATGCAGATCATCCACTGCATCACGATCTGCCCAATTTATATGCCCCTCAACGAGTTACCAGAGGTGTACTAAATGCCAATAGTAGGGCCTTTACGCCTATGAGATTCAACACAACACAGTTTTCAAGAAGTTTCATTCCTAACACAACTAAACTGTGGAATGAACTTCCTAGTGTTGTTGTTGAGTCCTTGGAACTTCAGAAATTTAAAGTGGGTGCTAATACATTTTTAATTAACAGAAACTTATAACTTTAATATTTTATTCATTATCCACACATATATAATATTATAATATTTTTAACATTATAGCATTTAATTTTTTTTTTTTTTTTTTTTTTTTTTCTATTTATTTATTATGTTTTTCTTAATCTTTGTTTCGTTTTTTCCATACCAGGTTTCTTTCCCCGCTGGGGCCCTTGGGCTTATAGCTATTTGCTCTTCCAGTTGGGGTTGTGGCTTCACCAGGAGAGCCTTCTTCCCAAGCGGAAGACTGTGTTCCCGGGAAGACCATGCCGAGATATACACCTAACCAGGACAAAATGATCCTACTTACCAAAGAAAATTTACCGAAATGACCACGATACGAGACAACTAGGTAATCACAAAGAGAGAAATTAAAAAAACAAAAGAGTCGAAGTGCCCAAATGAAAAATACAAAGCAAGTAAATAAATTAAAAGAGGCGAAAGGAACCCAAATTAACACCAAATGGAAACAAAAAATAATTAAAAAGAGGCGAAGTGCCCAACATAATCAAGACAAAATAAGTAAATAACTAAACAAATAATTAAATCGAATATTAAACAAAAAATAAGATAGCAAAAAGAGGCAAAGTGCCCACAAACAGGGGAAACAAGAAAGAAAACTAAACCTAATTAAAAATAAAAATGAAAGCTAAGGAGTTAGCAGATACATAATTGAAAGGCTTGAATGTCTAAAGAAGGAGGATATAGTATTTGATATAGCTATATATATATATATATATATATATATATATATATATATATATATATATATATATATATATATATATATATATATATATATATATATATTTAAAAAAAAGAGATAACAATAAATAAGCAAACAAATAAAAAAAGCAAGATAAAATAAATGAGAAAACAGCAACGAAACAAAAGGTCGCCAGAGTGACCACCCGGATGAGTCAGCTAAAACACTGACACCATCGAAAGAGGAAGAAAAAAGGAAGTAGAATAAGGAAGAAGCTTGAGATGCCCTCTCTACCAGGGCAAACTATAAATAATCTTCACCACTATCTACACCTACAACACATTTCCCCACTTGATACATCATCATTTCTTTTCATTCCCATTTTCATCTAATTCCACCATTCTTCACCGATAAAGGAGGAAAGACACTCTGAAGATGATCGCATAGATCGAAAGCTCAGCAATTAAAGTCAAGTTTGGTTTTTACCAAACACATTTCATTTAAAAAAGAGATGAACGTAGGAGAAGTTGTTTAGCAACTACAAGATGAACTAAAAAAGATAATACGAAAAATGGAAACTTTCCAAAGAAAATTAATAAAGGCGAAATATAATATGGTCCTCAACAAAATATATATATATATATATATATATATATATATATATATATATATATATATATAGTAGGAATATGAAGATCTAGGTGATTGCACTAATCATTTATTGGCCGAACGTTTCGTACCTTCACTAGGACCATCTTCAGCGACAGTATCGACTAATGAGAAGGGGAAGCAATATTAACGATAACATTTAAACAGTTAGAAGCATGCATTATATAATGGCTAAAAAAGCGGATGAAAACAAGTTAAAATAATAAAATTGACAATATCTCAATAATTGTAAATTTTATTATTTTAAATTCTCTTCACCCGCTTTTTTTAGACATTATATAATGCATGCTTCTAACTGTTTAACTGTTATCGTTAATATTCCTTCCCCTTCTCATTAGTTAAAACAGTCGCTGAAGATGGTCCGAAATGTCCGGCCAATAAATGATTAGTGTAATCACCTGGGTCTTCATATTCCTATTACATATCAGATTCCCAAGTTACAAATCAATTACAAGTATATATATATATATATATATATATATATATATATATATATATATATATATATATATATATATATATATATATATATATATATATATATATCCAGCATACCGCAAAGATAGAGAAGATAAACGGAATATTTTTTTCTGCGGAAAAAAGTATTTTCCGAATTGAGAAAAAGTCGAGCCTGGTGAGAGGATCAAACCCAACTCCCAATTAAAAAAATCCTTTATCTACTCGACTATATCTACTACACTATTCCCTCAATCCTTTGTCTAGCCGTAAAGACCTGACCAGCTATCTCGTGTCCTGCCAGAAGAGAGGCTTTGGGACCTCTATAAACAACGCCATTTAATGTCTGCAGGTCGCAAGCCAGCAGGACTTGAGGGACCCTGGGTGTTAAGGCGCAATTAATGGGAATATCGGTTTTGCCCCAATAACTCCTTCCCTGCGTTTAATGGGCTGACCACTCTGCGGCTGTTTATAGGGTACATAACTCTGTACTGCTTGTGGTTGGCAGCACGCCCAGCAGGGAAGGCTGTTTCTGGTTAAACTCTATCCACCTGCAGGGCAAGAGAAAAAGAGTTATAGGTGATTCCAAAGTGGATATGACACGATCAACCCACCTGGATGCAATCCCTGAGTGGGACTACCCCGATTGCACTTCTACTTCCTAGCTGTTGCATGGGCACTAACACAGCAGGGGTGCTATGAAATTCCTCCAGCATGCAACAGCCTCCCTTCACTCTAACCTGGTCCCACTCAGGACACCCTCACTGGAGGTATAGCCCCATTTAATTGTGGTAATGTTGAGGGGAGCCTACAACAGAGGCTGTAGAATCAAAGGGTTTCTCCCTGTATCTCCCAGGGGGTGGGAGGGAGCAAAAGTCATCTGTGTAGCAATTACCAACAACAGCATTACTCGCACTCATGTCAAATTCATACATATTATTCCGTAAGTGATCTTAACCTTGGACGACACCACAACATTGGGAATGACACGATAGGTGTTTTGTGGGGCCACAGCCTACAAATGGCTGATCCCGACGCTATTACACTCGCCGCCTTTATGAACATAAATTGAATAAATTGAGTTTTATGGTTGCTTCGCGATTCGAGAACCGGCCGGGGTATGTACATGGAAAATAGGGCATTTTAATTGTTTTAAATAGGCTATGGCGTTGTGTAACATACACATTACAAAGAAAGTTTTCAAAATAGGCTTTCTACTTCGGAGAACTCGTTCCGGTGTTTACTCGTTTTCCTTTTCTTCTTATTCATTCATTTATGTTATCCGTTATCTCCCCTCTCACCATGATGCAACTGAATTCACGAATTTATTTTCTTTCTCGTGATTTAATGTTGAAATCTCAATGGTTTAAAACCTTTTCTTTCTTCAGTGCGATATATTTTTATTAATTAAATATTATTCAAAGTTACAACAATGTGGCCACAGAATTAAGCTCATCATTACATGGCAGCGGCGATAAAATACCAAAGCTCTGATATCGAATGACTAGCGTAATCTCATTCGTTAGCGAGACGCCAACTGACCTTAAAAATACAAACTTGATTGGTATGACGCTTTGTGATTGCTGTATTGCTTTCTTGATTGATTGATGACCGATGCTTGTGCCCCTATGGGCCTATGAGTACATTCTGTAAACGTGGCTAGAGGACAAAACATGCCTAATTTATTTACGTTAAATGTAAAATTATATGTCTTCTCTTTGTATGATAAGTAAATCAGTCAGTTGGATAATGACATACACCAACTTGAGCTTTGTTAATGACTGAAAGAAATCCCCAATTAGCGATTCTATAAGGGGAAAAGCAGGAAAATGCGACAAGAATAGGACCTCACTTATAGAAGATGGAGTTGGATATGGGAGACTTACCCATTTTATAATTTCTTCCTCTTGATAATATTTGGTAAAAAAGAACTGCTTGAGATGATAGTTGTTTCTTCTTACAATGTCTACTTATATCAAAGGCTCTCGCACCTCAAAAAAAAGTTATGTCATGTAATTCCTATGAAACGAATTGGTAGAACCGTAACTAAGACGAAAAAAATAATTCACTCCTGAGCACGAGTAAAAGAATGAGCTGATTCCGAGGATTGCTAATTTAACCGAAGCGAGACGATTAGTGAGCGATAACCATATACATGTAGGAACATGCCACGCTTATCAATCGCTGTACTTCGCACTGCAAACAACAAATGAACGTCACAACAGCAAGGCTGGTAACAAACTAGGTCCGAATTGCCCCTGCAAACCGCATTTCGAGTTAGCTGAGCTGTGAGTCGTGACTGACTCAGGCGCTCCCCTTCTTTTTCTGGCACGATTGGGGCTTCTGGATACATTATGGTATTATTTATCCACCTATTTTCCTGTCGAGCCTTTACGAAAAGGGTTGGTTATCGTACTTCACAGTGTTTCTGCTCTTCGAATAAACACCCTGGGCCCCAGAATTTTGGGTCGATACTGTCTCCCCGGTTGGATTAACCGGGTTTTTTTTTTTAATCATAAATTAAATTTCGTTCTTGAGATCTCAGAGGGAGTTTAATATCGTACTTTTGCTTGCCTGTTTCTTGCACGAATGTTACCGGAACTGCACCCCCCTCGTGCCCCCCCGTCCCGCCCCCCAATCATTGAGGTTTATAGTCGCTTGCTTTTTCGCTCTTTAACTCTATTAATATTTCTAAATTTCTTCAGCATTAGTTGTTGTTATTCTCTTTTAATTTCTTCTTTTGCCCCATGGTGTGATTGTCTCCTCATTGGATTACGCTAGGGACCAAGAAAAACCAAACAACTAGTGGGGAGCAAAATCGATACC
Organism: Ceratothoa steindachneri; assembly: GCA_963969495.1. Taxonomy (NCBI): domain Eukaryota; kingdom Metazoa; phylum Arthropoda; class Malacostraca; order Isopoda; family Cymothoidae; genus Ceratothoa; species Ceratothoa steindachneri. The sequence goes on from OZ018334.1 coordinate 79,153,143, forward strand.
AGATGAAATGAGAAAAGTTGGTATGCAGTAGGAGATTCTCCCGTACAAGAAAATGTCATATTTCCTAAACTTAAACTATTGCCCATACAAATTACGATAATTGGTCAGGTGAAAACTTTAATTTAACCATCTTTATATTAACTAAGATAAAATAAATATTTTTTGCGTTTCAAATCATTAATACACACGTTAACAGTATGCATTAACTGCAGATTTCTGTCAATTTGAGCTCATTCATTTATGAATCGTTCCCTCAGGTGTCTCGTATTTTTAATTCATTGAATACACCTTCTCCTTTAACATACCCGAGAAAAAGGAGTCAATGGCGGTAAGGTCTGGTGAACGAGGAGACCATTGTGTTATTTTCTATGTGTCGACTTTTGGGATATCCTTTATTTCTCATTCTTTCTCCAACAATTCTCCAACACCTCAATGAATGCCCCTGTATTTCGGGCAAACTCTCCCATTCAAAACATTTGGAGTACCACATTGAGGCTGTACATGATCTAGCATCAGCTTTGATAGGACACCTCGATTCTCCTGAAAAGGCACACTTGCTGAAGCCATTAACTCTGGTGTTATGAAATTGTCTGTCAGTGAGGTCAAATGTTAACCACGAATATTATAAATTATGGTGTGATTACTTTTTCGTAGCTTAAGTTGAATAATAAGATTTATCTTTCTATTGTAAAGATGGTCGTCTATAATTTGCTGTCAAGTAACGGATCTAATTCGTGACGTGTAAGTATCTTATTTACACATAATGAACACGAAAATATGGACACTGATACGCAGGAATCTTATCATTTCGCACTCTGTGCAGCATATAACTTGGCTTTTTCACTACAAATTTGTAGGAGTAACCAACGATGGAACGGGTGATTGCTTTCCAAGATGATTGAAATACTCGGGCATTTATTTAACCAAATAGAATTGTCCGGAATTAATGCGCTCGGAGATGGATAGGGATACTCAATGAAACTAGGATTACTAGTGGATGCTATCATCGACTGTGATGGAATCGGTGCCACTTGTCCATGTAAAACATGAGTGAGACCAAAATTGGAGGGAAAAATTCATAGTGGTCGACTAAAATAAACGACTGACGGTGTAAGATAATCGTCACGTCTCTGCGGTGGAAAGGTCATCAGGAGAGAGAGGAGCTTCACGTCGAGGCGTTGATGAAGGCAGATTTGATGTAATGACAACCTTTGCATAAGGAAGAGTGGTTTATTTTAAACGTTAGAGGAAACTAAAGAGAACGTGGAGCAAAAGGGATTTAAATGTTTTCTCGTTTTCTTAAGAGAACGATGCTATGAGTCCCGTGTACAGTGTGTTCCAAAATTCTTGTCACACCCCACCAAAAAGTTTTAAGAACAATATAATAATATCAAACACATGTAATGGTTTCAGTGTATTCACTTTCATTGACACTGTCACACATCGAAAAGGTCTGTATAAATACCAAAATGCACACGATCATGTGCCATACACTTGCAATCAACCTATCTTCCAAACTGTAGGAGCTCGTGTCAGCCACCTAAAATAGGAAATTAAGACAATATTAACAGGGTTAACAAGAGTTTCGGTCATCTGAAATATAAAATTTAAATAATATTTGAAATAGAAAATGAAAACTATATATATATAGGGGATGACAAGACTTTTGGAGTACCCTGTAGATAATAGGAAAAAAAAGTGATTTCTGGTATATGGATAGAAAAAGTGAAGAAAAAAATGTATCGCGGGGAGAGAAGGTATATAAGCGCACACCTATTTCTCATATATGACAAGTTGAACGTTAATTATGATTTAAAAGAGTTGGCAACAAATCAGGTAATTGTAAAATATATCGATAGGAAATTTAGGATTATTAACAAAACTTTCTCGAGTAAAGATAGCAAGAGGCCTTAAGCCTAAGTTAAATTTTCGTGACCCTATCAAGATTAACTCAATCTTAAAAACAGAATGCATGTATCTTGTAGATTTCGATATTTTAGTTAAAATATTGATACTGTTTTATGTTAATTTGATAGAAGTGGAACTTGAGAGAAAGAGGGCTAGAGAATAGCTGTTTGAAAAAAGGCCATTCGTGACAATAAAGCTAATATGGTATCTACTCTTGATCTTTTTTGATTCGGTGATTGGTAAAGAAGAGGGGAGAGTTTTCGAGGAGTGAGAGTGGTTAGTATAAAACTTGGAATTTTAGTGAAAGAAAAGAGTATATATCAAAAAGTCAAAACAACTTGCACCGTTTCTTCACTCGTATTCCGTGTGATTTATTGGTAAGAAGCAAGGAAAACAGACTTTTCGTTGGCCGCTTTAATGTTTTGGTACACAAACCATTGGTAACATGACATTCTTCTTGAACCACAAACGGGTTTTAGTGCGTAACCGAACCTTTTGTAATTATTCCTGGGAAGTAGAAATGCTCTCTGCATCCCTGATCTGCATCATCGAAGCCGACTGACGGTTGAAGTTAAACATAAACAAAAACAATAGCGCCTAACCAGGTGATGCAGGACACTTACCACCTGAAGGGATGCATATGCTAATGTAGAGGGCAAGGGAGGACGAAGCACAACACCGGGAATAAATTAGGCATTCACCAACCCATACCAACCCTGTGGTGTTTAGATGTGGGATTGCGGGTCGCGAAATCTTTACATCCTGTGAAGTTGCGCAGGGGGATGCATGCATCCAACAAGGCCTCCTAAAGATAGGCAGCTAAAGGTGAGTGGGAGGAGACAAACCTCTGCATCTCCTTCCAGTTAGCCCAGAGTCTACTGCATTTAAACTGAAGAAATATAGGGTTTGGATCTATCTCGAGGAAGCTGTCGGAGCCAACATTGAAGAAGAGGTCGTCACAGGTATGGTCCTCACCCGGTCGAATATAGGCTTCTGAGAGGAATTGGCCACGGTACTCGCCAGTATTCCAGTCGCCTTTGAGGCCTTAATGGAGATTCGACTCAGCAGGTGAAGTTTCCTTTCTCATCTCTCGAAGCTCTGGGCTGGCGGGGCTCATTTGGGGTTTGCGCTCTCTCGTCCTCTCAAAGGGAGCGACCTCTCATTGTAACACGTTCAACTTCGAGCAGGGCCAAGGGAGCCGAAGCTTCCTTATTGCTACCCACTTTCTGGAGGGATAGGTTTCAATTTAGCCAGGGGTGTGCCCAGTTCTACCTTCCTGGTCCTCAATAGAGGAGCTTGACCTATTCGTCTTTGCGAAAGATTGAGTATTTTATTGATGAGGAGTATCTCGGTTTTGTGTCGAAGAGTTAGCAAAACTATTGGCTGTTTTATAGAATTCGTGGCTCTTTTCTCCAGTTTTTGTGCGATCTCCTTTTTCATGAGGAGAATTTTGTACTGCATTGAGTTAGGTTGTGCTGTATTGGCTGATGTTGATAGGCATGTAGTAAGTTAGGTTTCGCTTGGTTGTGCTGTATTGACTGATGTTGAGGGGCATGCATTGAGTTAGGTTTTGTTAAGTTGCGGTGTATTGGCTGATGCTGAGAGGCGTGTAGTGAGATAAGTTTCCCTAGTTTGTGCTTTATTGGTTAATTTTGTGGCATGTAAGGAAATACCGAACAATTCATGGTTGTTACGCTGCGACTAACATATGGGGTTGCGAATCCTCTCTACCCAACATTTGAAGATCCTACGTTAACTATATTTCCTCCACACTTTTTCACTTACTTCACCTTTACCCCTTCTTGTAGAACCCCAAATTACACCTGTGGTGTCAGTCGTTGGTTTTAGTCTTTTGAGTCCGTACCTTTCTTCTTCAATGTTTATCTCTCTCGGGACATCAAAGATCATCGGTTACAGCTTACTGTTGGCGAAGGCTTCGTTAGTTTTCCTATTTAAGTATATATTCCCTAACCTATATTTTAGGAAGGCAGGTTTTTTTTTAACAATTGGAATTTTCGGGAATTTTTTTCCTTTAGATCAAGTGTGACTTTGTATGTTATTCAAATTTTGCCCCCCATCCCAAATAATAATAAACTTTATAAAATTAAAGGCTATTATTCAATGTTTGGGGAGTTTTTTAAAAGAAAAAAGGATAAGAAAAGAGATTTTCCAAAATTACTTAAGTTACGACTGGTTTTCGTATATTTGAAAGCTTTTATCAAACTACTCATTAAGAACGGCGACCTCGGGTAGGAAAAAGCCGAGAAGAAGAAGAATGTTTTGGAATTCTCTAAAAACAATAATTACAAATAATGAAGTTCAGTAAATGTATTAAAATTAGAGCATGATTGTTTTTTTTTCGTATATAAAAACAACTTTAGACGAAAAAAAGAGCTGAGTATTGGGTTTTCTTTTCGTATATCAAAAGAATTCCGCTAAAGGTTTTTTCTTGTCTTTAGGGGTAGAAAATAAGCATGGATCTGAAAAACCTAGTTCAAGAGTATATTATTAGAAGACCAGGAAATGGCTTCGCTACTAAGATTAAAATTTAAAATCCAAAAAATAGCAGCCATGGTTGAATTTTTATAAATTTTCTGAACTTCGCCAATTATAATAATTTTAAAAAAGAACTCTAAACTAAATTTCACCCCTTTTAAAATATCACGTTGCTAAAATATAGTTATAGAAGATATCTAAAAATAAATTTTCTGAACTTCACCATTTGTAATTCTTTGGGTTTTAAAAAATTCACGAAATTTCGATACTTATATTTATTTCTGAACTTCACCATTTTGTTTTTTTTTATATTATAAAAGAATTATTAGAAATAACTTTGATACAAAAAAACATAAGTCATTTGTCCACTAAGGAAAAAAATCGTTTATTAATTTTTCACCCATCTTCAAAAATCCTGTTATACAATTATAGAGTTAGTGCTGATATGTAAATGAAATCTTTTAATTTTTAGTTGCGTGCGATTCTACATCTCACTATGTCGGTCGGTCCCCGTTTTGCTTTGTTTTTTGTTTTTGTAATAACATTGTAACATTTTTGCCGATTCTAACGAAATTTGAAACTCTCATCTTGTTTTACATTCTCTTTCAAATGATATAATTGCCAAGGTCCTCCCAAGGTTAGCCTATGAATTATTTTGTTTTGTCAATAATATCATAACTATTCGGCCGATTGTAACGAAATTTGAAACCCTCATGTTGTTTTACATTCTCTTCTGAATGGAATAATTTCCAAAGTCCTCCCACGTTTAGCCCATGAATGATTTTTTTTTGGCAATAACATGATAACTAATCGGCCGATTCTCTTTCGAATGGTATAATTGCCAAATTACTCCCAAGATTAGCCAGGAAATTATATGGCAATAAACACCTCATCTTTTCTCTTATTATGGCGCATTTTCTTCTCAGTCAGCTGGCTGAACGGCCGGTTACTCGAGTGAGTAGCTCCTCAGATAGATTTTTCAATTCCATTTCTCCTACGTGGGAATTGAGGGATGGGATTACTTTTTTATGTTATATTTATTTGTGTGGTTTGATGGGCCATAATAAGATAAAAAAAAACCCACCCCATTTAAAAATTACTTTAAAAATGATATATAATTCAATATGATGCGATTGCAATAGCCTTAAAGTACCGCAGACCTTCTATCCTGAAAGTAAGGAATTGCCGAGGTAATTCTGAGAGTAGCTCCTTAATAGTATTTTCCAAGATATGTGGAATTGACTAAAAAAATGATATAGATTCCTAATATTTTTAAAAATGAACTTAAAATAAAATATAATGCGAGCGTGAATCAATTTTTGGCCGCCAGAAATCATGATGTTATTGGTTTATACATGTTTGTGATATTTTTCAAATCGGTTAATTCTTAGAGTTGCCTCGTCTGCTTTACAAGATTGTCACTGCACCGTCTGCACGAGCGATTGTTTCAGTTGCGTCATAGTTCCAAGTTCTGTCCTGTTTTAGTTTTCAACAAGCAACCACTGCATTTATTTGTTGCGCTGCTCCTAAGGGTTTGTTAGTTGTCTAACACCATAGCTCTGTTGTTTGGTACTCTATGACTTACACCGTCGAAAGACACCTAAATACGAGCAAACTCGCCTTTCTTGAGCAGATAACACTGGTCTGCGTCAAAAATGTACCTTAGGTTTTCTATAGTGTTTCTTAATAAAATTGACCCCCTAAATCCGAATCTGTCATCCGTTTTTCTCTATCACCTCCAGTTTTTGCGATACAGGGGGTGATAATAATTTTATAGTTTATACATCTCCTATATTACATCGAATTTCAATAGTTTTTGCACTGCTCTATTCGCAGTAAATTTTGTGTACATTTTAAGTAATTATGCAAATAGGTTTATATTTTGCAGGTTAAAAATTGCTTAGCATTATAATAATAAGAATAATAATAATAGTAGTTGAGTTAAAAATGAACAGAAAATGTAAGAATAGCTCCGACAGATTTTGCTATGTTTGCGGCAAAGTGACTTTTTCCGAGCAGCAAAGTACAATTCCTCCTGTAATTAAATCTTTGCATCATGCATATTTTGGAGTAAGGCTAAGAGATCAAGATAAAAGTTTTGCACCACATATCTGCTGTAAGGGATGCTACATAAGTTTAAGACGCTGGAGTCAGGGCGAACAGAAGTCCCTCTCTTTTGGTGTTCCCATGGTGTGGAGAGATGGCAAGGACCACACTACGGACTGCTATTTTTGCATGACAAATCTTAAAGGTGAGCATTTTATCAAGTATTTAAGCTTTCTGTATTATACTGGCTCCTGAAAATGTCATTTTTATGCGAAGACTTAGCATAAAATTAAAAACTAACATAGTTCACTTCAGCATGAACATATCCTTTACTAAACATTTATGTACTATCTGCAACTCCAAATCAATTCCTTTATGTAATATGCAATTATATTTTCCACAGGTATAAATAAGAAGAATAAACATAGTGTAGCATATTCAGATGTTCCTTCTGCCATCAAACCCCTGCCCCATGGCCCAGGAATTCCTATACCTTCTCCCCCTGAACATATAGAGGTACATGAAGAGATTAATATGGAAGTTGACCAAGATTATGACACATCTTAGTCTTATCAGGTTTCCACACATGATATGGTCGCAAGACCATTCACTCAAGTTCAGTTAAATGACCTGACCAGGGATCTGGGGGTTTCAAAGGCGAATACACAACTTCTTGGCTCTCGAATTCGTGAAAGTAATCTTCTCGCTTAAGAAACAACCTTTAAGGGGGTACAGAAATAGGTAACAAGAGTTTCGGAGCTATTTTTTACAGCATTCTTTCAGCTCTTTAGTATACTGCGCCAATATTAAAGGACTTGTTGAGGCCCTTGGAATTCCCTACAACCCATTAGAATGGAGACTGTTCATAGATTCCTCCAGTAGAAGTTTAAAAGCTGTGTTACTGAATATTGGTAACAAGATAGCTTCCGTTCCTATAGGCCATTCAATCCAACTTACTGAAAGTTATGAAAATATGAAAAAAATGCTGGATGCAATAAATTACTCTAGCTATAAGTGGAGGATATGTGGTGACTTAAAGGTATGATCATTTTACACTTGGCATTTCTAAGCTTTTTGATATTGACATTTTCATTTTTAATTGGAGTTATATTTTTTGTTGAAGTGTGTCCCTATAGGTTAATGCATCCTATTGGGTTAATGGGGAACTTATCCTAATTGAGAAGGTATACAACACAACTCAATAAACTCAAAATAAGATGTACATATATCCAATTAGTTCCAATACGATGATTTAATGCATCGGCATACAGGATTTTTCAGTACATATTCATATTCTTATTGTTTTAAGAAATATTACTTTGAATTTGTTTTTAGAAATATTACACTGAATTTACATACCGTGCTAAATTTTTTTCGGGTGGTGTCTCTTACGCTTGGGACGCAAACAGGCTACACGAAGCATCTCTGTTTCCTATGTTTATGGGACAGTCGTGCAGATAGTATGCACTATGAGAAGAAGGTTTGGCCTCCACGAGAAGCATTTAGAATTAGATCAAACAATGTGATAGCTGAACCTTTAGTGCCTTCTCAAAAAATACTCCTCCCTCCACTGCATATAAAGCTTGGCATAATGAAAAATTATGTCAAAACCCTTAATAAAGTAGGCCAAGCTTTTAAATTTCTTCTTCAAAAATTTCCACAAATCAGTGACGCTAAGCTCCATGGGGGAATTTTTGATGGACTTCAAATCAGGAACTTGATCAGCAATTTGATGCATCAATGAAGGACATAGAAAAAGATGCCTGGAAAGCTTTCAAAGCTCTAATTAACAATTTTCCAGGCAATAAAAGAAGCCTAGAAGAATATGTTGCCCTGGTCAATCAGCTCTTAACAAGTCTCAAACATTTGGGAGCTCGAATGTCTATAAAGATACACTTTTTACAGTCCCATCGTGATTATTTTCCCGACAACTGCGGGGATTACAGTAAAGAACAGGGGCGAAAATTCCACCAGGACATAAAAACAATGGAATCCAGGTACCAGTGTAAATGGAACGGAAACATGCTTGCTGACTACTGTTGGTGTTTGAAGCGTGATGCACCAGATGACAGGCTCAAACGAAAATCGTCAAGGGCGTCTGTTCTTCGAAATTATAATTATTTTCTTTATTATGTTGCATTCTTTTATTTTTTGTTTATTAAAAGAATTATAGTTTACATACGTGTATTCCTGTTTATATGATATAATAGTAATAATGCATTATTAGATAAAGTTTTGTTTTTTTTTAATTCAGAAAAAATGAGGTAATCTCAATGAAAATGGTGTATGCTGTACTGAGAAAATCTGGCCTGATTGAACAAATATACATTCATTTTTGAGCTCAGGAGGTTTGATTCATTAAGAAACCACAAAGAAATCCTGGGGAACATAAAAAAAAATTTCAAACGCAGGCCTGTGTAATTGTCGGTTAAACCGAACCAAGGTCAGTAAATACTTAATTTTTTTGTACTCATATTCTGGTCTTCTTTGCAAACATGGAAAAAATAACCATGAAAATACGAAACAAGGATTGGAAAGGTTGCAACAGTCATGCTCCCTTCGATCCAAGCTTCGTAGATCAGGCGGGAAATCTTGCAACGATCTAGTTGTAGTTGTCCCTAAAATTGTCGTTGCATTTATATTCCTTGTTAGGCATGTAATTAAGTGGATTTAGTTCGTATTATAATAGCGAGTAAAGGGACTCAAATATGCGAACTTTAGATCCTTTAGGGAATGATTGCCTTGCTAGAAGCCTGAACGTTCAAGTAGGCCTATTTACGCTGCATTCTCAAAAACAACGATCTAGTTGTAGTTGTCCCTAAAATTGTGGTTGCATTTATATTCCTTGTTAAACATGTAATTAAGTGGAATTAGTTTGTATATAACATCATAACTACTCAGCTGATTCTCTTTCGAATGATAGAATTGTCAAGGTCCTCCCAAGGTTAGTCCGGGAATTATTAAAAGTTTTGAAGGTTGTAAGGTCATAAATCAGAATAATTGAGAGCACGCGACCTTTTAGTCATCAAACCATGTTTTTAGAACAAAACCTCGTTTCTAGAGCCATATATGCCATAAACCGCATATCGAAGGTAAAACTGTGAAGCGCAAGCTCCCTCTGTAAAGAAGAATGGCAACACCACTCCTCTTTTGCCATTGTTCCGTGAGGAATTGACGTCTCCTCTTCTTTCATCCCAAAAGACCTCATACCCCCCGACAGTTTCAATACATGTCATTAGCCCTAGTCTATATATCTCTCTCTCTCTCTTTCTCTCTCTCTCTCTCTCTCTCTCTCTCTCTCTCTCTCTCTTCCTTTCTCTTACCTCACTGATATTTTTAATACATCACACCCGTCTGGAATAGTATCAAATGACTCACACATGCTGTGGTTCTCCCTATCCCAAAGAAACTGAACTAGACACGTGACCCTGCAAGCTTCCAATCCCCCTTTCTGTCTAAAGTCCTCGAAAGACTGGTGTCAGCTCGGTTTCTATATCACACGTCATTCTCAAACGCTGATGATATATTTCAGCCTGCTTTCAAGGGAGGGTACACAATGGAATCAGCTCTCCTACCTTATACATGTAACAGACTGCTTTCGCCGAGAGGCTGGCGCTGGTTAGCCTTCCATTCTATTAATCTTTTACCTCTTTACTGCATTTGACGCTATTGCTAAACTGTTCTTCTTCACTGCTGCCGTGAATTCTCAGGTGTCTCTAGAACCTTTATAACTATAAGCTGGTTCAACTCGTACCTTTCATCTAGTATTCGATCTCTACACTTTGGTAATGATGTATCTAGGCCAGTGGAGGTGTATTTTGATGTTGCGGAAGGGTCAGTTCTTGGTCCAACTCTGTTTCGAATCTATCTTTTCCCTCTTGGTATTTGTAGCCGTCATCCTGGTCTATCATTTCATTTCTATGCTAATGAGACTCCAATCTATCTATCTCTTTTTCTCCCGCCCCGTTTGCTGAAACTCATAGAAATCAACTAAGGTTTATAACATCACCACACAATGGTTTTCGGATAACTTTCTGAAACTCAACTATGACAAACAGGATGTACTACTGGTGAGCACTCCTGGTAACGTGGTACCTACAAAACTATTGCTCCCTATCTAAACCTTGGCGCCTCCCATGTCCACTTTTCTGATACAGTTAAAAATCTGTGACTTACCTTCGATAGTCAGTTATCTCTCAAAACTCATGTTGCAAATGTTTTTAAATCCTCTCTCTGCTTTCTCCGTAATCTCAACTGCTTCCGCTCCCAATTTGACCAAAAAAGTTTTGAGATTGGCATTCACGCCTTAGTCACTTATCGCCTTGACTACTGCAACTCCCTTCTCGCTGGATCCATTCTTCGACCTCTACAACTGGTTCAGAACTTTGCAGCCAATGGGGTTCTTCTCTCTTGGAGACCTTTATATCTTGCAACCCCCTTTAGTAAACCCCACTGACTGGCTCCCCCTTCGATGCAGAATATAACCTTCAAGGTCCTTCTACTTACATATAAGTTCCTATATACCGCTGCTCCCTCCTACCTGCCCTCATTAACCTTATCCCAGTCCCCAGATCTCAGCGCTCCGGCTCTACTCTCTTGCTGATTGTTCCTCATATTCGTCTCCGCTGTATGGTGGATCGTGCTTTCTCTGTATTTGCCCCGAGAATGTGGAATGGTCTGCTTCTTGCGATACGCCGGTGCCTTCAAGCGGGCCTTGAAGACTCGCCTCTTCTCTCTCGGCTTTTCCTTAGTCGATTAATGGGCTTTCTTCAAGAAAGGGGTTCTCACAGAGCACACATCAATCCTATTGACGCTATGTGAAGGCCCCTGGTCTCTAAGAGCGCCATGGCAGTATCCTTATTAGTAGTAGTATTAAAGGATTGGAGAAACGATTAGGTTTAGCGGCATTGTTGCGCTCCAACCTCCTTTCATGGAGAAAGTGCGTGATGGAGAAGGTAAATTGGGAGTTTACTCGTATCGCGGATAATAGTAAAATAAAATCTTGATATATATGGAAAGTTCGTCATCGCTAGTTTTGTATTTTAGGCCTACACGCGTTTTTGTTTAACCCATTATCATTTCATCATCACCTTTTTACTACATATTTCTTCTTACAAATTTCTGTCTGTGATGACCCTCGTTGGTTTCGGCTTTTAAGAGAGTAATAACCATTCTTATTCATTAATTTTTGTCTATTTCACATATGTATTATTTACATGTTTGTTTTGACTTCACATCTTCATTTTCTTTATAGATTTTACCGCCTTTTACATTTTTTTTGCCCTCGATGTTCCTCCTTAGTTTGCACTTTTTTTATGTAACATGAAACGTTGTTAATAATATGTATGCACTGTTCATTCATATATCATCTTCCGTACATTTTCTCTTCAGCCATTATTTAACGTTTGCCTTATAGAATTCTCCTACTAAACATTTTGACAAGATGCATTCGATAGTTTTCGCCTTTTAGGTAATTAATAATAATGAATATTGAAAATAGTTACCCGTCCACTTTATAATTTTTTTTATTTCACGAATAAAATACGGTAGCACTTCAGTTTCGGGGCGCACGGTAGGTGGCGCTGTTTATAGGCTACAATTTTGGGCTACAATATGTTTCTTATGACGTCAGACGGTAGCGTCAGATGTGAATAATTACGGAGTTATATTTTTTTTATATGAATATATACTGGGGGGCTGCGCCCCCCAGACCCCCCAATTGATTGAAACTCAGGATCATCGCACGGTGGTTTCCCTGCAGTGATATCTCCCCCACGAGCAGTCCCCTTGAATTTACTGGGTTTTTTCCCCCCCTAACAGCTTTTTACTGGCAGAAAAACCTAACCTAATAACAAACAATACTTACTTTTATAGGTTTCTTTATTAGTTTATGCGCCTCTAAATAATCTAAAAGTTTTTCACGACTATACAAAATAAAGCCGAATTCGAATAAAAAGAAACACATGGAGAGCACAAAAACGTAATAACAAAACAAAAACATTTGCAAAACGGGTCCTATTTATAAGCTACGACGTTGCCAGTAAGAAGCTTTTATCGTTCAGGGCACACAAAAAATACGAAAACAAAACAAAAAACAATAAAAGATATCAAGAAACCTTACCTAACTTAGAAAAAACTATAAACGAGCAGAGGCGCAGATATTTAGTAAATAATACAGACTAAAAGTTACAAATCCCCAAAACAATACAAAAATATAACGCCGTGATTGGTTACATCTGAAGCTACCGTCTGACGTCATAAGAAACATATTGTAGCCCAAAATTGTAGCCTACTAACAGCGCCACCTACCGTGCGCCCCGAATCTGAAGTATTACCTAAAATACATGTAGGTATATCTCAAGATTTATCAATGTCATACTCACTAAATTAAACTTTGTTAGAAAAACTAAAATTCACAAAACATGTACTTATCCAGTAAAATTATTTAACATTATTTAATACGTTAAATGGTTTCTTAGGCTTTGATGCCGATACGCTAAATTTAGAAAACGATGTAAGGCAGAACTTGTTATTAGCCACCCTGTTATATAAATGAGTAAACAGAAAAAGAAATCTCGTGTATACAGTGAAGATACGTGGTGACACTCGATTTGGAGGACTGCGCTATTTGTATCTGCGGCCACACCGTTGCTCGTTTATAACTAACGGTCATTCACGAAGGCGCGTACACTGCTGGGCACGCGCGGTGAAACGTTTATTCATTATAAGTAGATTATACGATATTACAGTCGACCCCCATATTCGCGGCGGATAGGGATCACGAACCCCCGCGAATATTGAAAAATCGTGGATAGTTGACGCTACCCCCCCAAAAACCCCAACTCTTCCCAAACATCGTAATACGCTCCCCATATTAATTCAAAAAGTTATGTTTCGTCATGTTCATACATATACAGTACGAAATAAAGTATCAGAACACATTAAATTATTTTATTATATAATGTTTACTCACCTGGAGATAGTTTTGTTTTGATTGAAGAATGATGGTTGTTAATATTAAGGTGCAAAAAGCAAGAATTATTCAGGGTGTAAAACGATTGAAAAACGAGAAATAAAACACGCAAAATTACGACAAATACACAAATCACCGCTCACACACGTGGGACACGCGTACTGAATGGAGCGCGGGAAATCGGTACATATATTGTACATACTGTAGTCGAGCGAGTGAGATCTGAACGCTGATTGGCCGGAATCGTCCCGTCTCAGCCAACCAACACTTATGTTTTACGACTATGTACATAGGTTTCCGCGGATGTCTGGAAACGGCGCAAATTTTGAATTTTAAGGCCCCCATCAAATTTTCCGCGGATAGTTGAAGGCGCGGATGAAGAACCGCGAATAACCGAGGGTCAACTGTATATGTTAGGGAGAGTGCGCAACTCTCCTGAATCTGCCTTCACCGTATAGATAATAATAATAATGATGATAATAATAATAATAATAATCAACAAGTAAAGATATTTATGTGCCACAATATAAGAATTTCAAACAATCTGCATCTGTATTTATTTGCGACAGGACTTTTTATCCCGGGCAAGCCTGGGGACCTATGCTGGTCCCCGTTACAAAGAAGCAGGTGGCTCTGAGGCACTATATCTTCCTCACATTCTCACTGTCCTCATCTTCACCAAACCTTTTTACAGACCCCTCCTTGCAAGCTTTTGGTGGGAGGTATTCTCGACGTTTTTAGGTTAAATAATAATAATAAATACTGCTGCTGAAAGGATGTATGCGTCCACTTTATTATTATTTATTACTCTTATAAAATACTAGAAACAAGAATATAATAAATATACCTCAAGATTTTCACCAACATTGCACAATAAATAAAATTCTGGTGTAAAACTATTAATTACATCACTAAAAATAAAAAAGTCACCGATAAATTATTTAAATTTATTATTAAAGTATATCATTTTTTAAAGCTTTAACCCCAATATATTAAATTCATTTTTTCGCAAGACCTACTGTTCTTAATGGTTATTTTTAGTTTTATGCATCCATCCCGTTTATTATTATTAAAAAAAAAATATCCGTCATTAAGAAGGCAGCATAATTTCACTTGAAAAGTCGACGCTGAAAAGATCTCAATTTTGGAAAAGGAGGAAAAGTCAGAGGCAAGGGAGGCTCAAAACGCCATTTTTTGGAGCCTCATCATCCTTACGGGGAGAATTCCTTAACGAATTTTACACCGGCACCTAGAAGTCTAGATGTCGTGCTAACCCCCCCCCCCTCCCTCTACGGAGTCGCGACGCTGAAATGAACTGAACTGCCACTCATCTAGTCTCGCCACAACTATGTCGGTCCAATTTGATAGACATAATTGGGGACGTAAAGGAAAGCAGGTTTGAGGATTAGCCCACTGTGGAACTCTACGGAAGAGACCGCCCGGTTACGAGGCGATGCTGAAAGCTTTGGGGAAGAGTTCGCTCTAATCTCTAAGGGTAACTTCCGGCCAGGACCACAGGGGGACACACAACCGTCCCTGTGTAAGTTGGAAACAGCATCGATATCCAAACCCCAGATGGGGCGGCACCCCGGGTGGTGGTAGTTGATTCTAACACCACCCATCATCAAGTCCGCCACTCATCACCCATCTGAGGGGCCTCGCCCGGGCTCACCCTCCATCATTCATCCCCCCCATTTGGCAATAAAGTTCACGTAAGCTTAGAGGCGAAGTAGAGGGAGCCCCCCCCAAATAAACCAACACAGAAGAACACGTAGAAGAAGAGGTGCACCATACTGATCAACAACAAGTTCCCCCACAACGAGAGCATCTGGTGCAACCAATCATCAACGCTAAGGGGCCACTCTCGAGAAGAGATGGCCCAAGATCACACGACCCGGATTCCTCTGCGGGTTGTCGAAGGGCAACCCAAGCCCAGCAGGGAATCCACCTTCGAGGCCGTGTATGGTAAACTGGGAATAGCCATGGTGAGACTCCTGGACATTCCCTCGGGTTATATCGCAATATGCGAAACCGAAAAGGATATAGAAGATATTGCCAAGGAGAAGGCAGTCGAAGCCCTTCGGGCCATAGGACTGCAGCCTGCAGTGCCACCCCAGATCCTGGCGCACAGGAGTGTTGTATGCCGCCG
The DNA here is from genome assembly GCA_963969495.1 of Ceratothoa steindachneri. Taxonomy (NCBI): domain Eukaryota; kingdom Metazoa; phylum Arthropoda; class Malacostraca; order Isopoda; family Cymothoidae; genus Ceratothoa; species Ceratothoa steindachneri. The sequence goes on from OZ018334.1 coordinate 79,168,715, forward strand.
GATCGATCCGTGGATTGGGCAACATACAGCAAGCGAGATAAGAGTGGAGATAGAACTACGGCAGGCCTGGGCTAAGGTAGCCGAAATTATAAAATTCAAGAATCGGAGGGACGGCAGCGATTACTCGCACGTGTTTAAGGTAGTCTTCACGGAGACTACCATGGCACAGAAGGCGAAGGAGCAGGGTCTCCTCATGTTTAATGCCAAAATTAGCGGGGAGCAGGTGGAAAAGGGTGAGTTCACCCCGGTCCAATACTGCTTCAAGTGCTATAAGATGGAGACACACGCCACCAAGGACTGCAAGGAGCCACAGGAGACCTGCTCCAAATGCAGCCAGCTTGGCCACAATTGGCGGAATTGTGTCAGCACAACAGAAAAATGCGTGAGTTGCGGGCAGGGCCACCGAACGATGGCCATGTCTTGTCCCGCCAAGAAAGAAGTTATGAGGAATAAGCAGGAGGCAAAGAGGAATGAGGTCACACGTAGGGCGAACACGTCCTACGCACAAGCGGCAAAGGCAGCCATCTCAGAGGTGGATGCCCGAAGAACATACCTCAAAATTGAAAATGAGGGATCTACGAAAATCATGACGTGCATACTTCATGCGCACGTCATGAATTTGGCTCGCCCAGGCACATTCGCCACCGAGTTGAATCAGATGTTGGCCAAAAATGGGATGGAACAAATGTGGTTCCCGGATAATCCCCCTTCTGGGGACGTACTGCATTTGCAGATGACCCCAAAAGCCCAGCAGACTAAGGTGCAAGCTAACCCAAGTAAACAACAAACCGAAAAAACGAATAACGTAGCAGTCGAGACGAAAACTCCTGCTCCCACCCAATCTATGACAAGCACGGCGAAACAAGCGAGCTCGGAAACGAGCAGCTCATCAGACTCTTCGGACTCCTCAGACGCGGAAGCATCCAAACCCCTGGAAAAGAAGGGTAAAAAGAAGAAATCCAAGAGATTGCGGGCGAACTATATCAACCTGAGGGTTTACGCCTGCGATCAATTCCCCTTCCCAGAGGAAATGGAGCCTTGTCGTATTTTCCAAGGGATTAAAGCAAAAATCTATAAATGGGAGTACGACTCTGAGATAGACCCTGGTACAGTGGAAGAGGCCCTACTCGCACAGAATGTGATCCTTCATCAGAACACATGCGAGCAGCTCTCTAACGCTGAATTCAGGAAGAAGAAGAATGGGAGGAGGAAGAACGTCACCCAAAAACACTAGGTGACTCAAGATGGAAAGAGTAAGCAATAAAATGAGGATTCTGACACTCAATGTGAATGGTTGGGAGGATAAGGCCACGGCATATGGTAACATATTCCGTGTGCTCGACCCCGACATCATTCTCATCACAGAGCACGGTATCGACACAACAGCTGGTCGCATAAAAATACCGGGCTACAGAGTGCTCATGAAGAATCATTCCCAGGAAAGGTTTGATGGTGCTGCAATAGCTGTCAAGAGGAACATCTCCTTCAAACAACTGCCAGAACTCGATGAGTCCTTTGTGGCAATCGAGGTTCACACCCTGGTCGGAGACCTCGTGATAGCTGCAGCATATCAACCCCCTCGACGAGCATATCTCCCGTTATGTAATTTTTATACACTGTTTGGACACCGCAGAATGGCATTCTTAGGGGGAGACCTCAATGCCAGATGCCGAACGGCGGGCTATGGTAGTACCAACGATAGAGGCCGAAACTTGGAATTGATTATGGGAAGAAAAAACATCCAAAGGATAGGGCCGGATTTTCCGACCTATATCACTTCCCGGTCAGCCACTAAACCTGACATAATCTTGACAAGTGAAGGCTTTCCCTTCAACTACCATAGCGAGCCAGGCCCAACAGTCCCTAGTGATCACATCGCGATTCTCACAACAATATCTCTCGCACCAATCCAGCTCCCAGCCCCTCTCCGGAAAAACTACGCCATGGCCAACTGGGATCGCTACAAGCAGCGACTCAGCGACTATGCGCCAGCTGACCTCAGCACGGCGTCGTTAGAGGAGATTGACAGGGAGTTGGAAAGGATAACAACGTCCATACTAAACGCGGACCGCGAGAGCATACCCGTAACAGGGTATAAAACACCTCCTCAGCCCAGATGGACCGAGGAGATGAGAGATATCGCTCGTGCTCACAGGGAAGTGTATGAAGATGTAAGACGGGAGGGTCCCAGCCGGGAAAGGAGCTTGCTGCTTCGACGCCTAAGTTCAGAGCTTAGAGAGGCTATCAACCTCCAACAGGAGGACATATGGAACACCTTGATAGCCAAAATCGACAGCGAGCTTAGCCCGGCTAAGTTCTGGCGCCAAGTCAGGAACTTAAAGGGACTTACTCCAAGACCCAAAGCTCGGATAAAGGAGAACGATGACTACATAGAGAACCCGGTGGTTCTCGAGGATAGGTTCAGGAACTTCTGGAAAAGCGTTTTCAGGATTACCCCCGAGGAAAACGCTGAGTTCGACCAGGAATTCGAAGGTCAACTGATTGAACAACTAAATCAGGAAATACATCGCACGCATCCACTACAGCAAGCCAACGAGGGCAGGGAGATGGCGGGTCATGGACGCCCCATAACATCAGAGGACGTCATGGCCACTGTGAAAGCCTTTCGCCAAAAGGCACCAGGCTGGACGGGTATCACCAGAATTAACTTGGTTAACGCCCCACAGCAGATCATTCAGGGTATCGTTAACGTCTACAACGCTTCCCTGAATACGGGCTACTTCCCGGAAGGTTTGAAGATTGCGAAGATGATCTTCATACCCAAGGGAGGTAAACCCCCTGATCAACTGGTAAACTACAGGCCCATCGCCCTGCTGGAATTCGTTGGGAAAATCTACGAGAGACTCCTAGCTAACAGGCTCCAAGAACAACTTGCCGAGCTGGGAGTCCACAACCCTCAGCAGCACGGGTTCCGCAAGGGACGAGGAACGGAAACGGCCCTCGCCCTCCTTGCGGAGAAACTCGCCTGCAGTAAAGCTGAGAGGCGGTATGTAGACGTAGTGCTGCGTGATGTAAAGAAGGCCTTCGATAAGGTTTGGCTGAGAGGACTACAATTCAAGATCCTTAACCTCCAGCTTAACCCACTCCTGGAAAGGATCCTTTGCAATTATATCTCCGATAGGAGAGCCCGAATTTCAATCGAGGGCTGCAAAGGACCCGAATTCGAACTCGAGGCGGGAGTTCCACAAGGCAGCTGTCTCAGTCCTCTGCTGTACCTAGTGTACACTATAGACCTACCTGCTCCAGTGAGGTTCGATTCGATGTATCTGCAATATGCAGACGACATCACCCAAATCGTCCTAAGTCCATTTCGGAACTCTGGTAGTCAGGCGAGGGCGACAGCTGTCGAAATTGATAACATCAACAGATATGAAAGAAAGTGGAAGATAAAAACCAACCGCCAGAAGTTCACGATCATTCCGATGAACCGCCGGAAAGTCGATGACGTCATCGTCGACAATGAACACTACCCATACTCCAATGAAGGTAATGTCCTGGGATTGCGACTCTACAAGTCTGGATATTCGACTCATATGAAAACCAGAGTCTCCCTAGCCAAACGAGAGCTGAAGAAACTTTACCGTTTCCGAGGCCTCAGCGTGCCTAATATCAAAAAACTGTACATGGCCTTGGTACGCTCAGTCCTGGTGTACCCGGCCGTGATCACGCAGATGGCAAGCTGTACATCTCTCAGAACTTTGCAGAGAGTACAGAATAGTGCCACGCTGCTGATAACAGGCACGCGTAGGATCGACCGTATTCGGCAATCGATTCTACACCAGAGAATCGACCTAAAGCCGATCAACACGGAGATCCAACGGCTAGGGAGAAAAACTTGGGACAAGATAGACGAGACTATACTCCCAAACATAAACCTAAACATCAATGTACGTGCCAACCGGAGACGCGCTATAGGTAGAACTGCTCTGTTCCCGAGCAGTAGAACCTGCGCGAGAGAAGCGGTACTACCCATGTTTACATAGGGTTAGTCCACTCCTCTAATAGGTCCACGACTCAAGAACCTAAAAGTTGACAAGCAGTCCAACAGTGGTATCGATTCTTACCATTTTTAACAACCAATTGAAAAAGAGGCGAAGTGCCCACATTAAAGTCCCCTCCCCCCCCCCTATAGTTACATAGCAAGTATTAATAAAATAATACCAAAATTAAATATAAAAGAGGCGAAGTGCCCACACCTAAAAATCAAAAGTAAAGAATTAAAAGAGGCGAAGTGCCCAACTCCCCAACACCCATGTTACAATTAATTAGTTGAAAGTCAAAAATTAAAAGAGGCGAAGTGCCCAACTCCCCAATTCCCATTTGTCAAAAGTCAAGAATTAAAAGAGGCGAAGTGCCCAACTCCCCAATACCCATTGTCAACAAATACCCAACAAGTCAACGAATACCAAACTAAGACAAGGGCTAAATGCCCACATTACAAGGAATTGAAGAACAATCAACACTGAGATCATTCAGCTAGAAAAGTCAACCTTGAAAGGCTTGAATGCTCCGAAGGTGGAAATACTTATTACACAGAGATTTATTTATATATATTTATACGGAGGAAACTGACTGTCAATGACTGTCAGGTACTTTTTTGACGGAGGAAATTTTTTTAGTTAACCACGACATGAAGAATGCTAGTGATGCCCTAACACCAGGGCAAACTAGAAAACTTATTCACACCTTTATATACCTACCACACAATTTCACCACTTTAACCTAAAGTAAAGTAAAGTAAGTCCGTCATTAAAAAAAGCTGGGCGAATATTCGACTTAGTAGCATTGCCTTACTACCTCCAGAAGAGCGTTGTAATCTCACGCGTGCTTAAGAACTAAAGACTTTTGAGCCTCGCCATCTAAGAACGCGACTGTCCTGGGAGTCATTAGGATCCCAATTGATCTGCAAAGATTTTCTTACAATCTTTTCGCTGCGAGTGATGAAGTAAGATGATGGCCTAAAAACCTCATTGCTCCCGTCCACCGCCCTGCGTGGGAACCTGCTCGGATGACTGCCCTTCATTAATTTCGTCTTAACTATGTCGGCCGCTTGGACTGGCATAATTAAGGGCTTGCGTGGAAACTGGTTTGAGGCCTATCCCACAGCAGAAGCACAAGTCAGAAATGTTCTCGAATCTGGGGCAAAACTGCGAGTCCCGGACGGAGGAGAAATCCTCATCGCCCGGGGAACCCGGCCAGAATCATAGAGGGAAATACTCCCGTCTCTATGTAGTTGGATGCAGTTTTGGCGTACGTACCCGTGAGGGGGTGGCACAAACTTAGCGGTCGTTGATTTGGCCGCTATGCATTAAGTCCACCAAGCTCAACCCTCTGAGGTTCCTACTCGAGAACCATCCCCATCCATCATCACCCATCATCCCGGCACCATCCGAGCGGGAAAAAAACAGGAAATTGGACGGGAGCGCTCTTCTCATACCGCATTCAAGCACAACCCTTGACTCTACCTCGTTTGTCACTTCTGACATCACTTTTTCACACATCACAAAAATAATTACACATTTTTTTTTACAGAGGAAGAAGAGAACGCAAGAAAGAAGAAAGAAGACGTCCATGACGATGAAGGCCCTCCCTAAGAAGGTCCCCCTACGGACCATCAGCGGAAAGAAGACCCCCGAAAAAAAAACGGTGTGCGAATCCTTATTTGCAAATTTAAGGATTGCACTTATAAAATTAATCGACATACCAAATGTTTTCATCGCTATATGCGGTGAGACCAAAGATATCTACCGGCTCCTATCTGACGAAGGGGCCGAGGTTCTCAAGGTTATGAACCTGGAAGCAAAAACCCCACCAGCGATCTCCGCAAACAGGAGCGTCATCTGCCGAAAGGTGGAGAGTTGGGTTGGTGAGAACCCCCCCGCAGAACTCAAAAACGAAATTGAAAAGAACCACACATGGGTGAAGATAAGGGAAGTGATCAAATTCCGTGATCACACCCACGTCTTTAAGGTGACGTTTCAGACCCCCGAAATGGCCCACGAGGCGGCAACGGAGGGACTCCTCATTTTCAACATGAGGATCCCAGGAAGCAATATAGAACATGAGAAATACCACAGCATCCAGATATGCTTCGTCTGTTATGCTTTAGAGAAACACACTACCGTTAATTGTCCCCCAAAAGGAACAATTTGGTGCAGCGAATGCGCCACACAGGGTCATCGATATGACGCCTGCAACAGCACTGAAAAAAAATGTATGAACTGTAAGGGACCCCATCGAACGATGGCCCTTAACTGCCCAAAAAGAAAAGAAATCATCAGAAAAATGGAAGATGAAGAAAAGAAGAAGAAAAATAATACCTACGTAAGCACTGTGAAGAGAAGTGAAGGGATGGCCTCGGCAATGGCAACTTCCTCACCGATGGTCTTCACAAATGACCTAAGTGCTAAGATACTGATATGTATCACACACGCAAACGTGGCAAATGCGGTAAGACCTGGATGCTACAACCGGGTCTTAAACGCATTATTAAAAGTAAACAACCTGCCATCCGTCATCGTGCCCGATGATCCAAAATGCTCCAGGGCATTCAAAGACAGTGTGATCAGGAACAGCAGCAACGATAAAAAAGCCACTGGACTGAAAGAAGTTATTGAATCTCCCCCATCGGAGGAATCCGAAGAAGAGGATGAGATCAATGACAACGAAGAAAAACGAGAGTCCACATCTTCGGATAGTGACGAGGGCCCATGCACTCGCACTAGAGCGACGAAGAGTCGGTCAAAGACTCCTAGTCCTCCCCCGAAGAAAGAAAAGCCTGGGCACTCCAGACCCGCCCCACATGCCCCCCAAAGTAAGAAGACGCAGAAGAAACACAGGTAATACATCTCACAATGGAACGGAACTCGCTAAGAATCATGGAAATTAACACCAACGGCTGGACAGCGAAAAGAACTCTCTACGGAAATTTGCTCAGGAAGATTGATGCAGATGTCATCTTGATTTCTGAGCATGGGATTAAGACTCGTAGCTCCGAAATGAAGATCTGGAACTACGACGTGTTAATCACGAATTACTCTCAAGAGCGGTACGACGGTGCCGCCATCGCCATCAAAAGAGGGATCAAGTATAAACCAATAAGAAACTTGGAAGAATCCTATCTTGCAATAGAGGTCGAACTCGATATAGGAAAGCTGGTCATCGCCACCGGGTACCAGCCGCCGAGACGAGAATATTTACCAATCCATTCTCTCTCTGGCCTATTTGGCAGAAGGACCCCCACCATATTATTGGGGGACCTTAATGCCAGATGTCGGGAGTCTGGGTACAGGACCTTCAATGGAAATGGAAGGTGCCTGGACACTATGATGGACTGAAACATAGTCCATAGAATAGGCCCGGACTTCCCAACTTATACTCGAGGAAGAAGTGCCACAAAACCAGACATTTGTCTGGCTAATCGTCAGCTGCCGTTCAATTACTACATGGAACCAGTCCAGGTACCATGTATTGATCATATAGGGATCCTACTTACCATCAACAGGAACCCTATACAAGTCCCAGCTCCAGTCAGAAAAGACTACAGAAGAGCAAACTGGGCACGGTACGCTGGCCTCCTCGAGGCCTATCGCCCACCAGATCTGGACGAGGGAATTCTCGAGGAGATAGACGAGGCACTCGACGACCTCAACGAACATCTTATGAATGCAGATAGGGCTTGCATCCCCAAAACCCAGTATAAAACTATCTCCTCATACAGGTGGACTGGGTACATGAAAGAACTCTACAGAGAATTGAGAGTCATGTTAGAGTTAAACATCAGAAATGCATCAGTTGACTCGCTACAACGAAGTAGAGAGATCAAGGAAGAGCTCAACCAGTTAATCCTCGAACAACAACAGAGACAATGGGACGATGCGATCGAGAGCCTCGATCAGGATGCATCTCCCAAGGACTTTTGGAAAAAAGTCAAAAGTCTCAGAGGATCATCTGGAAAAAAAGAAGAAAATGGAAATCCAAAAAGAAGATGGATCCATGGAAACTGCAGAAAATAACATCAAAGTGATATTCCGGCGTTATTGGGAAAAAATCTTCAGCATATCGGAAGAAGAAAACGAAGATTTTGATATAAAGTTCGAAAACAACATCGTAGACGAGCTTAACACGGAAATACACCGAACGTATCCTCATCACCAGGTGGATAGACTGCGTGACGGAGACGCCGAGATCACCGAAGAAGAGATCCTTGGCGCACTCCGCTCATTCCGACAAAAAGCCCCAGGCCAATCGGGGCTTACGAAGGTAAACTTCGAAAAGGCACCAGCCAACATCATCGAAGGAATGAGACGTATTTTCAACGCATGTCTGAACACAGGGTACTTTCCAGATGCTTACAAGACGGCAAAGATGATCTTCTTGCCCAAGCACGGAAAGGACCCAACGTTGAGAGAGAGCTACCGCCCAATTTCACTCCTGGAATTTAGCGGGAAACTCTTTGAGAAAATCCTCAATGGGAGACTGTTGTCTCACCTGGAAGAAAACTTCCTCTACAAACCATGTCAATTCGGGTTTAGAAAGAAGCGAAGTACGGAAATAGCAATCAATGTCATAACGGAAAAGCTTTCCCAAGCCAAACGGGACAGGAGTTATGTGGATATCGTTTGTCGGGATGTATCAAAGGCGTTTGATAAGGTGTGGCAGCGGGGCATGCAGTATAAGATCTTACGGCTTGGTCTAAGTGAAAACTTAGAAAGAACTCTCTGTGACTATGTCATGGAGAGAGCGGCGTATGTCAGTCTAGGGTGCACGGACGGACCAAAGTTTCCGCTCACTGCGGGCCTCCCGCAGGGGGGGTGTCTGTCCCCCACCCTTTATTCGATATACACCGCGGACGTCCCAGCCCCTGTGTACCCCTCTTCCCTCAATATTCAGTACACTGATGATTTCAGCCAGATAATCGTATCTCCATGGAGGAATGCGCCGTAGCAAGCTCGCATGGCAGCGATGGAAATCGCGAACCTAAACCACTACGAGGCTCAGTGGAAAATAAGAACAAACCAAGAGAAATTCAAGGTGGTCCCCATCGGACGCACCTCAAGGGCAGACGTGCGTGTGGGGAATACGCGATATCCCTACACCAACGAATGCAATGTACTCGGTATGAAAATCACCTCTACCGGGTACAAAAAGCACGCCGAAGAAAGAATTTCTCGAGCCACGTCCGCTGTCAGAACTCTATACACACTCAGAAATCTACGTGAAAGCAACAAGAAGAAGATCTGCAATTCCCTTGTAAGATCTACGTTGCTTTACCCCGCCTCCACCCTCTCATGTGTCTCAAAAACACAAAAGAGGCGACTTCAAGTAGTGCAAAATAAATGCATGTACCTAATCACGGGTACACGCAGGCAAGAAGATCTGCACAGAGAGGCGGGGATAATTCCCATTAACAAAGTCATAGAAGAACGGACCCGGAAAATGCAGGATCTGGTTAATCGGGAACTGAGTGATGAAATCACCCAGATGATTAACCAGAACAGAAGTGCTGACTGTCGCCCCAGATTCCCCAGCTCCGTCAACCGAGTGGCTGGCGGAGACGAAGTACCGTTCTATTCGTAAAAGAGATGAAAAAAAAGCCTGTAAAGAAAAAAACAAGAAAAGAAAACTCGAATCACGACAACAACCCACCGATGAAGACAACTTTAAACCAAGATCAAGAAAAAAACCCCGATTTTGACAAGAATCACCAACCAGAAGAGACAAAAACACTAAAAAACACACACAAAATACCAAGACATTAAGCACGCACTTAAACGTATTAAAAAACACATACAAAGCAAGCAATGCATAACATAAACCAAATAAACTAAAAGTTACTAAGACAAATGGCTTGAACGCCTTAAATAATAATTATAATAATTATTTATAATTATTACCAAAATCTACAATAACAACAAAAAATACACGCAACCAATGAAATAATAAAAGTGATAAGTCTGATCACCAGACTAGGCATCTCTTTGCACCCTACCACACTTCGTTCTCTTTTCTCCACTTGTCTATTTTCTCTATCTATCCACACACCCTATCGTCCTCCCCTTACATGCACCCCACTTTAATTTAATCGTAATCGTAATCCGTCATTTATATACATATAAACGGCCTAGACGTTAAAACGCAATTTTTGCCCCCAATTTGAAAGGAATTTACTAAATTAAATCTCCATAATATTTATTTCGGACCAACAAATAGTTCAAGCGCAATCACATTGATCCGCTTTTTTAGATTCATATCTCGTTAATCATTCTATCACAGCGGATTTGAACCATCCCCCTTAAATCTGATGAAAGCTTCGAATTCACATGCATATTTCTCCGACTCTCAAAAGTACCACTAAGGGTGAAATAGTTAATTAGACTACTATACGAGGCTTCTGGTAAAGAGTTTCACATGTTCAAAAATTTATGAGCTGTTGTCTCTTAAATACTGCGATGCACAAATTTTCTCGTCTCTTCGCAATGGTACCCAGTGAAATATAGGGATAGGAAAACTGTTTATATTTACCAAATAAGCGTGTGATAATAAAGGATCAGCCTCTCTAAGACACGAACAACTCTCGTATCTGAGGAGAAAATCAGCCACCTGAGGATCATTGATGAAACCGCTTACCGGTAAAACAGATTTGAAGGTGGTTGAGTCTGTGGGGCAATTTATTCTTGTATGTCCTTCTAAACCGCAATCATAACATTTTATAATTATTTTAAGAGGGAAAATCAAGTGGGTTGGCAAGTTAACTGTTGTGTGGACTTCTTTGGGATTTCTCGAGATGCGTTGCTGATATTATGCACTGATGCATAAATATCTGCTAGTTCCACCATCTTTTTCATGTGGGTGGGAGTGGAGAAACTGATCTCTAATGACTAGATCACTTAAGCTATTACACTGGTTTACAAAAAAATTTGGGCTCTGAGGCAAAGATGTGACTAGGTGTTTTTTCCTAATTTTGTTGTGGTGAATTCAAATTTCTGAACAGTTTTGCTCTAGCACCTCTATTTTTTTTGCTTTCACATACAGTATTTTTATTATATTGCATATAAATTCAAAATATAATGTGTTTATTTCATCTGTTACAAAGGTATATTAGAGAAAAAACAGCTTAGATACAGAACATTAATGGAACTAAATTACTTGGATAATAAAATACACACAAATCATAGTACAGCAGACAGTTAGAAGTGAGTTTTTTGGGAGGGTCTTGTGTACTTTGCCTCCAGGAGTCACGCATGAGCATCCAGCAGAAGTTCCCCGTCATGCTGAGGTTTCACTTGCCTTGGTAGTTGCTCTCCATCTTAGAAATGTCTTGGTGGAACCTTTCTCCATGCTCATCACTCACTGCCCCGAGGTTAGGAGGGAAGAAGTTGAGGTGGGAGTGGATAAAGTGAATTTTGAGAGACATTCGGCATCCCATATCCTCATAAGACTGTAACAACTTCTCGATACACTCTTGATAATCTAGTACCCTTGTGTTACCAAGGAAGACATGGCAGTCTGACTTAAATGCTTCCCATGCTCTCAGTTCCTTTAAGTTAAGAAGCTCCTCAAATTCATTATCCTTCAGCACCCCTCGGATCTGAGGTCCGACGAAGATGCCCTCCTTGAGCTTAGCAGAACTCAGAGCCGGGAATAGAGTACACAAGTGTTGGAAGGCAGCGCCATTTTTGTCCATGGCCTTCACGAAATTCTTCATTAGCCCAAGCTTGATATGAAGAGGAGGAAGAAGCACCTTGTTCATATCCACCAGAGGATGTTCTTGGACACTGTGTTCACCAAGCACGAAAGTGCTACTAAACCCCCAGTCCTTCTGCTTATAGTGCTTGAACACAGCCCGACTGTCCCAGGGACAGAGAAAGCAACAGTACTTTGTGAAGCCCGCTTGGATACCCATAAGGAGCTCAATGACCTTGAGTTCCCCACAGAGACTCCACCGGTACTGGTTTTACTCGGCAGCTTCCAAATGGATCTCCATATTGTCATACGACTCCTTCAGAGGGACTGAGTGGGCAATGGGAATGCTGGGGTATTTATTCCCATTGTGCAGGAGCACAGCCTTCAGACTTCGCTTGGAAGAGTCTATGAAAAGACGCCAATCTGAAGGATTGTGTGCGAAACCAAGGAAAGTGAACAAGCCAGAGACATCTTTGCAATAGCACAACCTGTTTTTCCTGTAAAAAAATGAAGTGAAGTGCTTGTTCCGTGTCCTGAAACTGGTGATCCTTACATCTGCCTTGACCAGGTTCTACTGCTTAAGCCGGGATACCAGAAGCTCTGCCTGCTGCTTAGGGAGATACAAATCACGGGCAAGGTCATTCAGATCTTCCTGCGTGACCCAGTGGGGCTCATTGCTACTTGCTCCTGAATTAACAGAGACATTGTCTTCAGAAGAGATCGAATTGGAAGAATATTCCCCTGAAGGCATTTCTTCATCTGATGAAGGAAGATCTTTATTTGCTGGGAGTATAGGGACAGTAAGATCATCTGATTGGGGAACCGGTCTCATAACTGAGGGAAGGTTGAGATATTTTATCTTTTTTCTAGAAGAAGCATTGCAACCAGTTATATTTGTCAGTTATATTTTTGGCTCTCTCCAAACCATCGGGACACCATGCAGTTAGTCCATTGTAACAGTTTTTACAACAGATGTTTGTGGACTAAGATTTGTCCTGATCTCCAATTTTACAGTCAAGATAATGAAAGTAAGCAATTCTTAGGTATTTTTTAAAAACTTCTGGTAGCGTAAGGGTTTTAAAGAACACAATTCCTAAAATTTCTAATACATGTATACCTAAAAAAACTATAGGTGATGAGTAAAAATTGGTTTCATATCTGAAATCAGCACCCCAAGATTAGGCTAGAACAACTATTTTTGTATTTGCCTCAATTTCTCTGTAAACCAGTGTTATTAGTAATATTATTATTATTAGGTATACATAACCTTCTCATTTTCAATCCAAAATTAAAAATCTTGAGTTCAGAGTTAGAAAATTGAAGAAAAATTTCATGTCTCTTCTCACAAAGCGAAATGTTTTCCTATAATATTCTGGTTCCTATTAAAAGTCGACAGTTAATTTTTAAGATTGTGATCGCTGATAAACTAGATTTTATCATTGATTTACCATTAAGTAGAGAACTCAGCTGTATGGCGTTGAGTTCCTTCGGCACCCATAGACGTAAACTATCTTCTCATATCAAAGAAGATTAGAGGTTTTGTCGACTCCATCCTCAAAAGATGGAAGTTTAGTTTTGGGTGTCGCGGGAACGGCGGTAGCTTCATTATCTGAAACAGGGTTAATTATTTCTCTTAATAATTCCACTAACCTTAGTTTCTTTTTTGCTTCGATCTTCTTTAATTCTATTACTACTTCGATCTGTCTTAGTTGCATTTTTCGTGTTTCCTCTTTCTTTTTCATTTTTCGTGCTAGAGTTGACTCTTCCCTTTCTTTGTTTCACAGATCCGATATAAAGTCTCTCAAAAAACTTTTAAGTGTTAACAATAACATTGTTTTCTTCATTGGAAATGACAAATCAATAATTAACAAGCAAATGATCGTATAATAAAGTAAATAACTTAGAAAACGACAATAACCGCCAAAATGAAGGGAAGCTTGACTTAAGAATCAAGGCAGGGACTTTGCAAAAAGCACAGAAGTCCTTTGAGCACCCTACGTTTTCCCGTTAATTCACAGCCAAAGTGTGCGAAGGAAAACTTACGAGTACCTCCGAAATCTCTAACAAAGAGAGTATCGACGGTTCAAATTGACATATGCCCTCGCAGTTTGTACAATGTTGATCGACCAATCAGTTCTGCAATGCTCGGAAATGATTGAATTCCACGCAAAATGAACGAATTCGATGTATTAGCCTGAAGCGAAATAACTGAAGGACTGGGAGACAGCAAATATCAATTACATTACTCATTGATCGATCATGCTTGACAGATAAACTCTAGATCCTGTCCACAGAGCCAGATGTCGATGCCCGAGGGTTGTAAGGCACGAAAGAGTAGCCTCGAAGAGGATATAGACGAGGAAAAATAAAATTTACCGGATATTTCCTATAGAATGGGTTTTTACTATCCCTTATTCAAAAGTTTATTGGATAGTTTGGCGATAAATTATACAATCAACCTCTCTCAATTGTCATTGCTCGCAAGTATCTTTCCTATTGCCTCTCCAAGGCCCCCTTAACTTTCAATCGATCCACAAAATTCATAACCTCCTAAAAAAATACTTCATAGCAGTCATTAATAATTTTAAGAACAGACTCCCATTGAACAGAACCGCTCGGTTGTGTATAAATTACTTTCCCCAGGTGCCGCCAGGGGACCTGGACCTATATCGGAAGCACTGTCCGCTCGTTGAAAGTGCGTCTGTTCCCAATTGGGCATAAGTCCGCGTACTGTCTCTGTCCTCGCCAATAAAGAGAAGTCTTCCATACAAGATCATTCCGTCTCTTGTTAAAAGAGACATTTCACACAAAAACATTGAAATTTAAGGGCTATTCCAAGGATTCTACCTCCCTTCGAATTCTTGAATCCTTTTTTATAAAATAATTGAACCCCACTCTAACTCTTCCGCCTCCCCCCTCTCCAGGTTGCATAAGTTTCAAAAGTCACCAACCAAACGATATCATGACGCAATATTTAATATCAACTCTGTAGTTTTCCCGTTTTGTCCGTCGCAAACGTTTAGCTGTGTCATTTGTGTCCAAGTAATTATTTTCCAACATAAATTTAATAACCAAACTTCTCATATATGTGCAATGTGCGCCCCACCCTAATTTATTGCCAGCAATTTCTCAATACTTCTTTGACTTCGATCCGAAATATGCACTTTTGCAATCATTGCACGTCATCACTTTTAATTTTAATTTCTTTGTAATTTATAAAACCTAAATAGAGGTAGAATACCAAAAACGTCGTTAATTGAAAGCGGGCGGATTATATTTTATAGTTTTGGCAGTTTTGAGATAGTCTTAGAACAAAAAAGCGTTTTTGTATTGTTTAATAATAGTAATGAACGTTAATGAACGTTAACGCTTTATCGTTAACTTCTGTTACATCTTTAACGAATTAACAAAATTAACTTTTTGGTCAACGGATTAACGGTAAACAAAGTTAACTTTTTTTATTAATTGTGATCACTTTTTGTGTAATCCGTACTAATATAAAGAACACTTTGGTGATGAAAATACAACTTTAGAATACAAATACTATTTTTCATATCTTATATCTGGCAACACGTTTCCTCGCCTTCTTTTCTTCGAAAGGAGCATTTCCCATTTGGGTTTCACGTTTCACATTAACATGGCTGTTTCACTTAGTGTTAAAGTGTACATAAATAAACTTTATATAATTGTACCTTAATTAAATCATGAATATACCTTTCCAGACCACTTTAGCTACTAGTCCAGTACTGTATTGTGTACCCTTATTGATCCTACATCATTACAATTCATTTCTAACCAATTTGCCACTATTCTCTTAATTTGCCACATAATGTCAATTATCAAATTGCCATTTTAGTCACTATTACTTATCTCATCTCTTACCTAGTCAATTGATTTCATTCCTTTCCAAGTTTCAATTCATCAAAAGTCAACCAATTGTTATAATTTTCTTACCGTCTTAAATGTCTGAACAAATTTCCATGCTTAAGTCAACTCCCATATTCAAACCGAACAAAAGTTCGTTCACGGAAAATATCATTCTAGAGTAACTATATCCTCTAAGTTCCTTATTAATTAAAGTTATAAAGTTGCCTAATGCATCCAAATTTTTAATAGCTATCTTAGATATTCAAACAAATTTCCTAATTGTAATTATTATATTTTATTTATTTTTTATTAATTTCACTATAATCTATAAATCATTAAATCCATTTTGAATTATCCAAATTGTGTAGTATTCACGTCTGCTAGTTTCTAGGCCTAATAATTTTTTAGTAAAACTTATTCTCTTATTTTTCCTCTTTCTAAATTTTAACGAGCCGCTTTATCTTCTATGCCTACCTCAATAGCATATCGGATCATATTGACGAGCTGAGGCAAATTTTCCTCATTCCCTTTACTTAAGGTTTCTGAAATGGATGTCTGTGAGTAGATTTCAGTTGAATTATAAGAAGAACCGTAAGGCGTGATTGTGGGATTGGGGTTGTTGGTAGGGATAATTGGGCACGGTGTATTTCAACAGATACAGTGAGGTATGATTCATTCGAACCTAGTGGAACAATCCATCAGGACAAAATGTTCAAAAACAGGCCAAGTCGAGTGTTTAGATCCTTCTCTTTTGCGCCGTGGTGTCATCACATTTTTATCCGCCCCAGTGATAGAAGGGAAACAAACGTGGAGTTCCAAATAAACTTTAATATCATCTAAGGTTTCGGTTATCCAGAGAATTAGATGATGCCTCATCCTTCCTTGGGGGGACAGGGAGAGCTACAAGGAAAATAAGTAACTTAGAAGACCTTACGGTCCATACAAGGAGGGTACTTTTGGCGCAATCCTCGATGGTGTCCGTTGGCAACCTTGAAGATCACTCGCGAGGATCTTAACGGTGATTTCGCAAGACTTTTTCTAGTCTTCACTTGAACTGGTCAACAGATTCACCGTTGACAACTTCCATCGGAAGTGCGTTCCAACTACCACAGATACGGTATGTGAAGAATTTCCCACATAGATCACGGTGGTATCGCTTCAGTTCAAGTTTGTAGCCGTGATTTCTTGTTCTCCCCTCGCTGAGCTGAAAAATATCCCCGTAGTCCAGTCTGTCGAAGCCTCGAAGTATTTTAAACACTTCGGTAAGCTGACCACGTAGTTTCTGGGTCTCCAGAGAGAACATATCTAATTCCCTTAGTCTATCATTATAACTCATATGCCTAATAGAGGGAATCAGTTCGGTTGCCCTGGCTTGCACGCGTTCCAATCTCGCGATGTCCTTTCTAAATGAAGGACTCCAAAATTGTACGGCATACTCCAGGTGTGGTCAGACGAGGGAGTTGTACAGACACAGTACTATCTCCTCGTTCCGATATCCAAACTGTCGCTTTATATACACTAACATCCTTTGTGCTTTCTTCTCCGCCTCAATGCACTGTTTCGAGAACTTGAGGTCATTAGTGATTGTTACACCCAAGTCCTTCTCAGTGACGGTGGATTCAACATCAGTGCCATTAAGGATATACTGAGATTGGGGATTTCGGTGGCCGATATGCATCACTTTGCATTTGCTCTCGTTGAAATGCATTTGCCACGTATCCGACCACTCCCCAATCTTCCGAAGATCATCTTGCAGGCGGGCAGTATTTCCATCCTATGCAACGTTCATACCAAGCTTGGTATCGTCGGCAAATTTAGAAATCTTGGCAACCATGTCACCGTCCATGTCGTTGATGTAGATGATGAATAGTAGTGGTCCCAGGACAGAACCTTGAGGCACCCCTCTAGTAACTGGCACCCACTCAGAAGCCTGTCCATTCAGCACCACCCGTTGCCGTTTGCCACTTAGCCAGTTCTCTATCCAGCCTGCTACTTTTCCGTTTATGCCCAGCGCTCGCACTTTCCGGAGAAGGCGGCGGTGTGGTACCTTATCAAAGGCTTTCTGAAAGTCTAAGTAACCCCATCCACCGCCTTGTCCCGATCGTGCTCACTGAAGACGAAGTGGAAGAATTCCACAAGGTTCGTTAGGCATGACTGTTTCCTTCGGAAGCCGTGCTGGGAACTCCTCAGTAGTAGGTTTGACTCTAAATGCGACGTCATTTTGTCCACCATGATGCTCTCCATGTGTTTTCCCACTATCGAAGTCAGACTGATAGGTAGTTAGTTCGACGGTTGGCTACGGTCTCCTTTCTTGAAGATAGGAGTCACCTCCGCCTTACGCCGGTCTCTAGGAACGCATTCGGTCCGGATTGACATGCTGAAGATTGCGCTCAGGTGTCGTGACACTTGATCGCGCACTTCTTTAAACACTTAAAGTAGAAACCCATCCGGGCCAAGTGACTTATTCGTCATTAGGTTAGTGATCTTCTTTTTTATTTCTCCTTCGGTGAATTCCATATCCTCAAGCTTTTCCTCCCGAGTAGGAATCCGTTGACTGGGGGATGGGACCACACTCTTCAGTAAACACTGAAGAGAAGTAGTCGTTCAGGAGGTTAGCATTTTCTGCAGTTGAGTGCTTTAATGTCCCCTTCTCATTCCTCAAAGAGCCAATCGTTCGACGGATTGGTTTACGGCTGTTTACATATCCAAAGAGCTCTGGGATTATCTTTACAGAGTCTCGCCACTCGGAGTTCCTTAGACCGCTTAGCCGCTCTTATGCTGGATTTCACTCTCCTGGATAGCCTCCGGTATTCGTCAAAGTCACCCGAGGTCTTAGATTTCCGGTACACATTTCTCTTCTCCCTAAGCAGTTGGCTGATTTCTCGATTAACCCACTTTGGTTGAGCAGAAGACCGACGGGGACATTTCAGAGGAATGAAACGCGATTGAAGACTCATGAATGTGGTTTTGAAACTGTTCCACGAGTCTTCAACAGCCTCGCACACTCCTAGCCTCGCGTCAGTCAGTCCAGCACGAAGACCTGCAAAGTCTGCTCTTCTCAAATCGAGTTTCCTCGATTAACTAGTTGCCGGCCCTGCCTTCGGAACTTTGACTACAAATCTAATTAGTCGGTGGTCACTGCTACCGAGCTCTTCGCCAACAGAGAGGTCCTCAACGGTCATCCTCAGAGGTGAAAACCAAGTTGAGGATATTTTCTCCTCTCGTTGGTTCTCTCACCCATTGAGTCAGGAACTCGTTGTTCGCGAACTCCAGGAGTAGTGCGTTCTCGCCACAGGGTTCTCTGGTTTCCTAGTCAACATGGGTATTGAAGTCACCCATGGTGATACACACTGTCTTTTACAAGTTTGCCCAACAGCTGGTACAGACTCCTTCCCTGTTCTAAGAGTTGGGCTGTAAAACACTAAGGTCCTGTATCTCACAGGACCAATCTCTAGGTCAACACCTAGTAGTTCATCGTCGGATACGATGTTGCATTCCGTCGAGTTGAGAGTATCCTTGACATACATCACACCGCCACCCTTTCTGTCTGGCCTATCTTTCAAGAAGATCTGGTAACCGGGAATCGTGAATTCACCTTCA
Organism: Ceratothoa steindachneri; assembly: GCA_963969495.1. NCBI lineage: Eukaryota > Metazoa > Arthropoda > Malacostraca > Isopoda > Cymothoidae > Ceratothoa > Ceratothoa steindachneri. The sequence goes on from OZ018334.1 coordinate 79,187,888, forward strand.
AAATCTCGGCTTGAGGTTTTATCCACGACTCCGTTATGGCCACCATCTCAGGTTCTTCTGTTGCTACGAGGCCACGGGGCTCAAGAAACTTATTCCTGATTGACCTCGCATTGAACAGAAGAACTTTGGGGGAGTCCCCCAGTGTAGGACTCCCTACGCTCTTCCGTTTCCCGTCTTCTTTTGTGTGGCAGCACTCCTCTTTGCCACATCTAAGAACGTCGTTCCAGGAGTGACACGGGCATACTGTCTTACGTCCGCCTTCACCCTGGGTCGGACGCTCCTCTGCGTATGCTCCACCACATCCTGGATTAAGTTACAGAGTACAGCCTTTCTCTTGAACGAAATGTGCACTCCGTCCCTTTGGTAGAGGTCGTTTCGACCGTAAAAGGTGCGGTAAGGGTCCAGAAAGAAGACCTCCTCCGCCGTACAGAGGTCGGCCAGGCGCTGGTTCAAGGTCACGTTCCTTGAGTGAGCTGTCCAGCTATGACCTCTTCTTGGGAGCATCCCTACAACAACCCGTCTGCGAGTTTTAAATCCGCAGTCGTCCACGGCTCCCATGACCGTGCTGAAAATTTTTTAACTGGGGACTACTTTGCCTCCTCGGAGGTAGAGGTCATTGCCACTCACCATCAGGTAAACGACTGAATTCTCGGAGATCTGAGATTTCTCATCCTCTACCCTGATGTGGTGGTTTTCCCGTCCTAGCTGGCAGCATACCTTCACACTAGTGCAAAGGTGGGCTGCTAGCAGGGGCTGCAAACCTCGTGCTTGGGAATCGCCCACAAGGGTAACCCTCGGACATTTCCTTGCAGAGGTTTGAGGCTTTCCTTCCAGAAGCGAACTCTCGGTTCCCTCTTTCATCTCCATCTTATTTTTCTTGCTCTTCTTTTTCTTCTTCTTCTTTTTCTTATTGATCTTTTCCCCCTTATTTTCCTTTGTTATATACTCTTCTGTGTCTACCTTTTCTTCTTTTGCTTCTACTTCATCTTCTGCTTCAACTTTCTCTTCTTCTGCTTCTACTTTATCTTCTGTTTCAACTTTCTCTTCTTCCTTCTTCTTTCCCTTCTTTTTCATTTTCTTCGCTGGTTTATTCGTTGTAGCATGTGGACCTATCTCTGGGGGTTATACTGCAGATGCAGTGTTTACTACAGGGCTTGAGGTTAGATCTGCTATCCTGACCTCGAGCCTGCGAATCAGTCCGGCGTGTTCCAATTCCAGGCTCTTTAGTTTCTCCTCCAACTTCCTAGACCTCTCCTCGGAAGCACTGCATGTTTCTTTTAACTCATGAATTTGGCCGTTTAGAATGCAGTCGGTGCAGGAACTGGCCGGCTGGCATTTTGAATGACACCCATCCGGAAAGTCCACGCACCACTTATCTATCTGGCATATTGCGCACGTGTATTTGAGTGATCTTGGTCCTTTCTTGCCGGTCATTTTGAACACTTTATGACAGTAGAAGCTTTGCGACCAATCAGTAAATAAAAAAACGGGGGTGGCGATTTCGCGCTGCTTGAGTCGCTCCCGCCTATCCTTTGGAGACTTTTCGGATCTTTCAGAAGGCACGCTCCATGTGCTGCTGTTCGTCCGACCGAGTCGTCAAACCTCGGCGTGCCGTGGCTCCCAACCAAGCAGCACTGACGGTCCCCGAAGGGGCCATCGATTTATCACCAGGTGAACAACGGAGCACGCCCCGTACTAAACTCTTACTAGTTCCCTTCACGACGGCCAATATCTCGGAGCAGCGTTCAATGGATATCCCGCCACACCAAGAGACTCGACCCAAAGCTTACTATTGGCCTGGCAACCAACCTGGTAACAAAGGGCCGTCACCTCGGACCGATGCTACCAGAGGCACCCGTCAACGGTCACTGGAAATGGTCAATAATTACGCGCCAGGGAAGGAGTTAACGGGGCACTACCCTCATCCCATTCATCGTGCCCCAACGCCTAGGCCACCTCTAGTCCTACTCTCTCGCAACCAGTGAGCGTCGATTGGCGTTGTTTATAGAGGTTCCAAAGCCTCTCTTCTGACGCAGGAGGTAGCTGCCAGGTCCTTATATGTAGATAGAGGGTAAAAAGGGTAAGGGTTACACGATAGGAGTAGGTTTTTTGTTTTTTTATTTTTGTATAAGTGGAATAGATAGGATAAAAGTAAAAAAGGAGAAGGATAGAATAGGAAAAAAAATGAAGGAAGGACGCACTTAGTCTGTAACCTCGTTTCCGACCAAATCGACAAGGGGAGCCCTACCAGGGGTACCCAGAAGAGAGGTACCCCCGCCGACATAGCTCGAGAGAGAGAGAGAGAGAGAGAGAGAGAGAGAGAGAGAGAGAGAGAGAGAGAGAGAGAGAGAGAGAGAGAGAGCGCGCTACAATGAGCTACAAGGAAAATAAGTACCCTAGAAGACCTTACGGTCCATACAAGGAGGGTACTTTTAGCGCAATCCTCGAAGGTGTCCGTTGGCAACCTCGAAGATCACTCGCGAGGATCTTATCGGTGATTTCGCAAGACTTTATCTAGTCTTGACTTGAACTGGTCAACAGATTCACCGTTGACAACTTCCGTCGGAAGTGCGTTCCAACTACCACAGATACTGTATGTGAAGAATTTCCTCCCACACACACATACACGCACACACAGAGAGAGTCACAAGGAAAGCAAGCACCTTAAAAGACCTCTCGATCCATGCCGAGAAGGTACTTGTATAAGTTTCCTATCCTAATATATACATAAAAAAAAGTAACTAGGAGTTGGATGACAAATGGACAGTAAAGTTGAGAGCTCTCCCCACCCTCCTCTCCCACCCCCCACGCGGGTACGGAAACTGAAATGATACCTAGTTCAGTTGATATATAGTGCTCAACCAGGATTTTTTATAGTAAAGGTTTTGAAACCTACCTAGTTAAAAATAAAAAAAATGAAAATTATCATCAGACACTTAAACAAAATTAGAATCCAAATAATCATTGTTTTAGTTTTTTGAAATAATTGTTTTATATTCTGATACTTGAAATCTCGCCATTTAACTTATATACACCTACATTTAAGTTATATTATAGGAATGCCCAGATACATTGCTATTGCTATAATATACACCTACCGAATATTGATTTCCTTTTTGACTTTATTTGAATATCTGCACTCTGGTTCTGAGAATCTTGTCATTATACTTATTTCTATTTTACATACACATTTATCGATCCCATTTTATTTAACAATTAATAACTGAGTGTGTGTATGATTTTGTTTAGTTTTTTCTTAAAAGTATCAACAGTTTTACTAGATATTACTTCTCGTGGTAGCTTATTCCAATTTGTATGAAAAATTTGTATGAAAAAAAGTTTCCAGTTTGATTTTTTCTATACCACAATGGTACCAGTTTCATTCCGTTGTTCCTTGTCTCACAGTCATTTAGCTTAAACCATATCTCAGCTTCTACATTTTCTATCTTATTTAATATCTTAAACGTTTCTATGAGTTGGCCTCGCATTCGCCGCGTTTGCAGTCTGAAGAGATTTAGTCTTTCTAATCTAGTTTCATAGTTGGGTTTTCTTAACGATGGTATTAGTTTTGTTGCTCTTTCTTGAACTTTCTCAAGCCTTTCGATATCCTTCCTCAAATGTGGGACCAGAATTGTACACAATATTTCAGATGTGGGCGAACTAATGCACTATATAAATTCAGTACTATGGTTTCGTTTCTGCATTTAAATTGTCGTTTGATGTATTCCAGGACCCTGGAAGCTTTTTTTTTCAGCTTTTATGCATTGAAGACTAAACTTAAGATCATTTAATATAGATATACTCCTAAATCTTTCTCGACTTTGTTTCTGTTAATTCCGAGCCGAACAATGTATATACAGCTTGTGGATTTCTGCTTCTAATATGCATTACCTTACTCTTGTCTAGGTTTATTGGCAGTTTCCATTCTCATGACCATTCTTCTATACAATCAATATCTCTCTGAAGTTCTTCTGTGTCTTATTTATTACATAACCCTTTTCCAATTTTGGCGTCATCTGCAAATTTAACAATTTTTGACATGAGGCCTATGTCCAAATCATTGATATAAATTATGAATAATAGGGGGCCCAACACGGAACCCTGAGGTAGCACACTTGACACTTTGTCCATTCAGAGGCAGATCCATTGATTACTACTCTCTGATATCTATTTGTAAGCCAATCTTCAATCCAGTCTCCTACCTTTCCTTTGATTCCAAGTGCCCTAAGTTTTGCCATCAGTAATTTATGGGGAACTTTGTCGAACGCTTTCTGAAAATCTAAGTATATAATATCGATCGACTTCTCATCATCATATTGCTCGAATACATATTGGAAGAAGTCTAACAAATTCGTTAGGCAAGATTTATTTTTTCTGAATCCATGTTGGGGATCTCTAAGCAGCTCTTTTGATTCTAGATGTAATACAATTTTCTTGGAGATGAATGATTCTAAAAGTTTTCCAACCACTGACGTCCAACTGGTTGGTCGATAGTTTTTCACTAGCTCTCTGCAATCATTTTAAAAAATTGGCGTTACATTTGCATATTTCCAGTCATTGGGACAATTCGACTGTCTAATGATTGAGTAAAAATGTGTGCTAAATATTTGCTAACAACCTCTTTCACTTCTTTCCGAACTCTGGGATAAAACATATCCGGTTCAGGTGATTTGTTGGCATTCATTTTATTTATCAAATTTATAACATCTTCGGCGGTACAGCTAGCATTTTCTAGAGTCATTGCCTGTATATACAATATTTAGCTCAGGTATATGAGAGGTTTCTTCATTAGTAAAAACAGTCAGGAAATAATTATTCAGTACACAAACTATATCATAGTTAGTGAATTTTAAAATACCATCAATATCTCTCAGTGGTCCAATATTGTTCTTTATAGGCTTCCTATTGTTTACAAGAGCATAAAATTCCTTTGGATTCACTTTACAATTTTGTGCCACTCTAATCTCTTCTTCTCTTTTGGCTTTTTTTAATTTCTATTTTTATTTTTCGTCTTAGGATATCGTATTGTGCTGTTAACTGTTGGGATGGCTTGATTTTTAGCATTTTATACGTTCTTTTCCTATCTCTTACCATGCTTTTTATTTCCTTGCTTAACCACGTCGGATCTTGATTAATAGGTCAATTTTTAGTTTTGAAGGGGACATATTCTGTTTGTTGTTCCATAAGAAAATTCTTAAAAGATATCCAGGCATTGTTTGGTCCTTCATTATTTGTAACATATCCTGCTAGGCTTGCTCTCATTGCTTCATAATTTCCACTGCTAAAGTGGGGTCTGTGTATATTTTTCATTATTTTCCATGTCGATATTTGGATATCGAACTCTATTAAATTGTGATCACTGCCTTCGAATTTTTCGCCGACGTAAATATTTGAGAGTAAGTTGCTTTCAGTAGACAATATAAGGTCTAGTATATTGTTACCTCTTGTTGGTTTACTGACCCACTGAGTTAAGAAATTATCCTCAATAAAATCCAGAAGTCTCTGCCCTTCTTTATCCGCTTGTTTTGTTATCCAGTTTATTTTGCTGCAATTGAAGTCTCCCAGGAGTACCGCTAGCTTCTTATCTATTTGTTTTGTCAGTACATCATAGAGTATTACATCAAGATCCGGTGACTGGTGCGGTTTTCTATATATTAGATAAATGCATATTTTTAGTTTATCTAAATTTAGCTTCACTCCTATCATTTCTAGGGTCGTATCCAAGGTAATTTCTGTTGGGTAAAGATATTCACGTACATATAATAACACTCCTCCTCCAATTTGATCTTTTCTATCTTTATTGAACATTTTGTAGTCTTTTAACTCAAATTCACCTCTAAAATCTCTGGAGTTCAAATTTATCTATGATTCTGTAATTGCAATTATGTCATACTTCTCTACAGCTACTATAGCAATGCCCTCTAGCTATTCCTATAATAAAAACCTCCTGGGAAACTTAAATATATATATATATATATATATATATATATATATATATATATATATATATATATATATATATAAATTATTATGTAAAATTCATGTCACGCCACCCTCCACCAAGAGGCTAGGATAGGCGAGGTGCGAAAGGCTCCACTACTAAGACGGACCCCAAGCGAACGAACAGGGTCAAGTATCTTCAAGGCTGAAGGAGACGCTGAAGAGTACACCTGGCAACCGTAGTCCAGACGGCATTGGACCAGTGCCGGATAAAGCGACCATAAGGTGCGCCTATTACCACCCCAAGTGGTGTGGGATAAAACCCTAAGCAAATCCATAGCCTTCGAACAGGACGCCCTCAAGCGACGCAAATGGGGCACCCAAGTGAGCTTGCTATCAAGTGTTAAACCCAAGAACTTAAAAACAGAGACATACTCAATCGCCGTGACACCCAAGAAGAGGAGAGGGGGCTTAAGACAGCACGACCCCGACAAAAATGCATTGCCTTCGTTTTGGTGACCGAAAAACGGAAACCTTCGGAGCCAGCACGACCCGACACGGCATCAATTGCTAGTTGTAATCGACGGGCAGCAGAAGGCAAGCGAGGAGAAAAAAACACTGCCAAGTCATCCATGAAGAGGGAAGCCAAAACTCCCTCCGGAAGAGTGGACACTAGACTATTAATGGCAACGCGAAACATGTCACACTTAAAACACACCCTTGGGGAACACCCTCCTCTTGCATCCGCAAGTCTGAGAAAGCATCCCCAATCATATAACTGACGTAAAACACCATATCTCCAGGTGGTATCGTAGGCCTTCTGAATGTCGAAAAACACCGCTAACACCTGATGCCTGGAGGAAAAAGCCTGTAAAACGGAGTCTTCCAAACGAATGAGGTAGTCAAGAGTACTTAGTGAAGCAGCTCGTAAAAGCAATCAGGCGATAGTGACTGGAGTTCAAACCGTCCCTACCGGGCTGAGAAAGGCTATAACATCCTCCACACGCCAGGAGGACGGATAAATTCCTTTGACCCAAAGCAAGTTGTAAAGGTCAACTAAAAATAACTCTGCGTGGGGATGGAGACGACGGAGAAAGTCGTAGTGGATGCAATCATCACCGGGAGAGGTGGAGCCACAGTGAGACAAAGCATCCCGCAGCTCATACACGGAAAAGAGAGCATTATAAGAGTAGGTGGCGTACGTGGTAAAATCTTAAAGGCGAGACTATAGCGGCTTTATGATCGAGAAACTGTCGAGGATAGCTACCAGCGCTACTTACCGAAGCAAAATGGTCAACCAGAGCTTCGCAGACCAACCAGCCATCGTCACAAACGAGCCTCCGATGTCCAGAGTGGGGATGGTATGACCAGCGTATCGACCACGGATCTTATTGACCCGCTTCCAAACCCGAGTCAGCGGGGTGGACGAAGAAATGGAAGATACGTACCGGCGCTAAGACTCACGGCGGTCAGGTTCCGTCTATAACGGGAATGGGCCAACTGATATGCAGAAATAGCCGACGCGCAATCCTTCGACCACCAAGGGAGGGTGGAGCGCCCCGCAACAGGGTACCTCCGCGGAACAAAGCGCTCAGTAGCCTCTGAATCTACGGTATCGAAGGAAACCCGGGAGACATCAATAAAGGAAGCCTCCCGGAACCCAACCCAATTTTCTCGCCGCAGATCCCAACCTAGGAAGGAGGGAAGGCACGGGCCAGGAAGGGCGGCCGACAGGACGTTTGGGAATTGATCACTCCGGGAAAGGTCGTCCGGAATCGAGCACCGGAAATCGAGGAAACAGTCTGACGAACATAAAGACAAGTCTACAGGACTAAAAGAATCCGTTTGAACATGGTAAGAAGTAAAATCGCCGGAATTTAAAAGACAAAGGGAATCAGATAATAAGAGGGACTCAACCACTCCTCCCCGGGGATTACGGGCAGTATCGCCCCAAGATGGGTGGTGAGCTCTAAAAGGTCTGACCGATTCAAATTAAAATCCGGGGGATGTACGCAAAACAAACAGTTAAAAGCTTGGAAATAAAAACCCTCGCAGCAACAGCCTGCAAGGTAATACGGAGGGAAAGTGGCGCATATAATAGCGAAGATAAAATTAAAAGAGAAGCACAACCATGGGACACGTCCCCGGCCGGGGGGATGGAATTAAACACCCGGAAGTACCGGGAAGGGGCACCAAACTTATTTTCCTGCAAACAGACCATCGAGGGTCGAACGCTAGAAAGCAAGAGCTGGAGTTCCTCCAACTTGAAGAGAATTCCTTGACAATTCCACTGTAATATGACAGACATTAATGTCGTCTCAACACCAACGTCGGGATTCTAGTGACGGAAACCGTCGAAGGTCCCCGACTACTAGAAGACTGAGAAGGGGCGAGGGACAAATTGCGATGAGCCGGGGACGCACCCGGCACGGACTTGGCAGCGTGAACGGGGGAAGGCGACAGCTGAGAACCAGACCGAACCCCCAACGTGGAGGGCTCATGGCCCGGAGAAAAAGGGAGATCAAGCAGAGACGGACGAGAACTAAGATGCGAAGAAGATGGAACATGGAAAGAGGGTGAGAAGGAAACAGGGTCAGAGGGTGAGGAGGGAATTGGATCAGATGGAGAGGAAGGAACAGGGTCAGAGGGTGGAGGAGGGAACAGGGTCAGAAGGAGATGAAGGAACAGAGGTAGGAAGCAAGGGAGACGAAACTCGAGTAGGAGACATAGAAGACTGCACAGAGGTAAGGGGCAAGGAAGAAGGGACCGGGTGAACTTCCGCCTGGAGAATGACCGGTGATGCCAAAGAAGACCGGGGAGGAGAAGACATCAAAACGGAGGACGCCCCAACAACCGATTCAGGGGCAAAACCAGCCTCATCAGAGGCAGAACGCTTGGACTCCGAACGGGGCGAGGAACCTTTCCGTTTGCGTTGAGGCAACGGAGCTAATCAAGTTGCCTTTGTGCCGATGGAAGAGACATATTTCCTCTTTTTGTCTGTTGCGATTCAGACCGTTCTCCGTCACAGCCTGATGTGACGGATCTCTTCCTGTTAGTTCGACACTGAGCCGCTTCCGTCAGCAGAAAATGGCATACCATCGTGCCCCTTTGTTGACAGCTAACATTTTTTTTATAACGCGTTAACATCGTGTGGCAAAGAATTATATTGTTGTAATAAAGGGTCGGGGCTTGCTTTCTCTCATGTGGGAGTATTCTAGTGAATAAATAGAAGCCTTTTCTCTTTAATTTTGTCCCCAACTAAAATATTTTTGTAATTGATAATTCGTGTTTACACCATTGCATTTTAAGGCAAATTTTCATATGGAAAAGATAAAAAATTAATTGCAAAAGGGTAATTTTGCAATTAGCCTCATTCAAATATCTATAGAACGTTAAGACACGTGTCCCTTGTTTTTCTTTTATTTTCATAATCCATTTTTCATATACCGATATCTCTGCCACAAGATACCCCTCTATAACAAATCTGAATGCACCCAAAACATACTAATGATTAACAATGCACCTGAATACAATGGAACAATAATGCACCCCCAATTTAGAGGAATCTCCCCCTACCACCAAAAAACAGGCTTGAAAGGCCGATGTCAGTACGGACTCATTATAACATTGCTTCCTCCAACATTGATGAAATCTTGTAATTTGGTTGCAACCCTGAATCCGATTTTCTAAATTTAACTTAACGTCTTCTTCGCTTTCCATGCTAGTACTTTCTGATCTCTGTAATCTTTGATAGTGTCAATCACACTTTCCACATAGTTTCATGAATTCCTGGGGGCTTCTGAAGCCGCCCTTGAAAGGAACCTGGTCATCCGAGAGAGAGCACTGCTATCATTTCTCTTCCCGTGTTCAGGGCCGCACCTCTCACACGCTTCCGATTACAGTATAGTTAAGCTACATCAAAGGTAGTAAATAGTCAGTTAGTCACGATTCTGGTCTGCTGCCATATGCTATAGATATCCAGTTCGAATCCCATGTGAAACTAGGTCCACAAGATTACCGGAACCTCAAAAGGTCGCACATCACATTCAAGCTTGTATAAACGAGAAACTTGGTGGAAGTGTGGCTCTTGAAACATTTGCTGCTAGAGCAACATCATATACTACCTTGCCTCGCATCCCTACGTATATCAACATTTCAGCTATCGCTCATCCTAGTGAAAATCTTACTTCCAACATATAAACTTGTCACGTCATTATTTAGTATTACCTATAAGGCCCAATTTGAATTTTGATATACACTGCCTGGCCCAAATAAAGGTCGTGCAGTGTAATAATTATTTAATAAGCTATTGGACCCCCTCTCGATAGAATTACAGCTCTTATCTTACGAGGGGCGGTCAATAAGTTTTGCGAATCGGTAGGGCAAAACAAAGGAAGGGGGATGGCTGTTTGTGGGGGTGTTAGGACAAGTTATGACAAGTCACGGCCTGCAGCCGCACGCTCTTGCCTCGTCTATTTAAGAAGCAGTAGCTGATCGCAGATCGTTAGTCACAAATATTTCAACAATGGAGAAGGTTGAGCACCGCGCACTGATCAAATATTTGACCAAGGAAGGCAAGAATGCAAAAAGAGATCCATGAACGCATGGTTGCAGTGTACACCGATACCGCCCCTTCCTATGCAACCATTGCTCACTGGAATAGGGAGTTCCGCCATGGTCGTGAGTCCCTTGAAGATGACCCTTGTCCAGGACGCCCGTCAGACGTGACCAACGAGGACAATGTGGCCCGTGTGGAGAGGATGATCCTCGAAAATCGAGGGGTGAAGGTCGAAGAAATCAAGCGAGAACTTGGAATATCACATGGAAGTGTTATCAAAATCACCCACGACAACTTGGCCATGACCAAGTTCTCTGCCCCTTGGGTCCCTAGAAACCTCACGCCCCATGATCGACTTCAACGTCGTCAAAGTCCACAAGGCCAAAGTTGCACAAGCTGCCCTGCGCGAGTGCGGATTCGAGGAGCCCAACCATCCCCCCCCTACAGTCCAGATCTGTTCCCTAGCGACTACTTTTTATTCCGTAAGCTCAAGGCTGCACTGCGTGGACGCCGGTTTGGGGACGATGAAGATGCCCAGCTCACCATCCAGGAGTGGATTGAACAGCAGTCGGGAATTCGAAGCTTCAGGGACAAGTGGCACAAGTGCTTTGAAGTCGAGGGTAGTTATATTGAAAAATAATAAAACACTTTTCCTCATATCTCGTTTCATTATATCCGAATTGCAAAACTTATTGACCGCTCCTAATATCTGTCATTGATTCTACAAGCTTTTACATCTCCTGTAGTTTCAATTTCGGCCACAATTCCAACATCCGTAAATTCAAATCGTTCAATGATGATGGAAGAGGCGATGAGGCACGCTGGCCCCTCTCAAGCTAATCCCATAAATTCTCTATGGGATTTAAATCTGGAGACTGCGGTGGCCACTCAATATGCCGAAATGATCCCTTATGCTGGGTGAACCAATCTTTGACGATGTTGGGCCGGTGGATGCGCGCGTTATCGTCCCGAAACATTCTATCGCCATTAGGAAAAAAGAAGTCCATTGAGGGGTGAACTTGATCGCCTTGGATCTGCAAATACTCGCGGGACTTCATCTTGTTGCTGCAAAGGGTTGCAGATCCATGTCCAGCCCAGGTAAAACAGCCTCAGACCATCACACTACCTCCAATGCCTGCTCGGAGGGGACGCTGCATGAGGTTCTCACCATACTCTAATGCGCGTATCACTCTGAAAGAGGGTAAACCTAGATTCATCGGACCACATGACTAGTTTCCAATCCTCTACACTCCAGTTTTTATGTTCTTTGGCAAACTGAAGGCTTTTTTCGATTTGTTGCAGTCACAAGTGGCTTCCTGATTGAGGCGAAGCTGCGTACATGCAATTTTTCACTTCACGATGCAGTTCTCGTTGAAATCGTTTTGGGACCTTCACGGAACATGCTGGTTAACTGCTGCGTCGAGCAACGCAGATTTTTCTTGGCCAAATGCTTCAAGGAGCGCCTGTATCGTTAAGAATTTGATGCATTCCACATTTGCTATGAGGTGAACCAGCTTTGCCATCTTGTTTCCAGGGTGCAATTGTTCTCTGTAAGTCCTCATGCCTATACCTGTTGCTGTATAGATATCACTTGTTGATTTGCCATATTCATGCAAGGCGACGATGCGTCCTTTATCAAATGGTGTAATGTCTTTTCCACGCGTCTTCATTCTTACAGCTCCTGTAAAAATTAAGACAGTTATAGCATCTATACCAGGTGGTTGCTACGTCAGAGACACTACTGAATGTTGCCATATAGATTTACTCTAAACTAGAAGATTCTGAAACAAATGAGTGACCTTTATTTTGGTCAGGCAATGAATAAGGGGTCTTCGAAAAGTTCGTAGAAAAATAGAATAAAATTAAAATAAAAAATATAAATTTGATCTTTCAACATAAGCTGCATTGAGATCAAACGTTTTTGCAAGCGATGCTAACATCCATTTAAACCATTTCTATTAAAGTTAAAACAGATCTTTTAATATCAACAGAAAATCGCTGACCTTTGCCCCATCCGAAAGCTTAAAAAAAACATTAAAGGCATTTGTTTTTCTTCTGTTGCTGATTTTAAAAGAACTACTTTAACTTGTATTAATTCTCACAGTTCTCATTATTATAGAAATGGTTTAAATGGGTGATATTATCGCTTGCAAATGTCCATTTTTTTATGAACTTTTGAAGACCCCCTCGTACACCTTTCCTACGGCGCTTAACAGACTCGCTCCTCTATAGTTCTTGCATTTACTCCCACCCCCTTTATACAGTGGTACTATTACAGCATTCTTCTAGTCCGCATATAATTAATGAACCGCTTTCAAGGCCTCCTAACTCGGCAACCGGAGGTTACATGAACTCATTAAAACCAAAATTACTTGATTCACAAAAGCTCGCGACAGCACATTCAAACTTTTATATATAAACAAAAGCCTGTGAAAGAATGGCTCTTGTAACACCTGCAGACTACAAGAACTTGGGAAGAATGAAAACTTCAATTTTGATCACCTTTTTACATTATAAACATGGCACTGATAAAGATATCTCTGAAAAATAAAAACATTCATTTCTTTGGAAAAGGCACAAACATGAATTCTGATAGAAAACTCACTCAAACGCTACAACAAATTAAAAAATACAACTCTCTTATAACCATTAATTTTGCGCCTCAGCTCTCAATGATCCAGGATGGCGAAGCAGTAACACGAGGTTCAGTGACTCCAAGGAGCAACCTTAAGGTCTCTCCGTTAATGACCTCTTAACGTTGATTTAAATGAATAAAAAAAAAAGGCGATAAATGGTAAGTTATAGCCGAGAAAAGAGGTTAGAATTAGAGCAAACAAGTTTATATTCCAATGGACTCAATTTAGACCTCGGAGATGCATTTTTACTTCTGCAGAGAAAGGTTCATCACAATAAGGAGACGAGCAGCCATTTTCACTTATACCCATTATATAAGGGTGTTGTTGGAAGTGAAAAGATCTCTAGGGAAATACGAATAAGAAAAAAAAAACTCGTAGACTTCGTTAAAATGTAGAAATCAGCACCAGGCATAACGTGTTCTCAATCGAAGACCGGACAATTAACTAAGGGCCAATTTCATTCTAAACTAGTGCTTTCGTTCATTTCATCGAGGCTTGCGGGGGGAGCCGAAGGATCTGAATTTTCTCTCTGGGAAGAATCATCATTCAGGTCCGTTTTTATCGTAGAGGGGTAATTCAAGGGTAGGGTCTCGGCTATAATATTTCGCCTTAATTGCAGGATGGAGCTTCCTGGCGAGAAGAGGCGCGAGAGAAGCCCGTCAAAGAGGCTGTGGGTGTCGAGCATGGAAAAATGGCAATCCTGAATAAATTCAATGGCAAACGTGAGCGCGTTTTGGTGACTTGCATACACAGTGTTCGTCCGCAGAGACAGAAGTTGGTGGAAAGACTTGATTGGAGAGTCACTTCGACTGTCACTGAAATTAAAAGCCCGCAATTAGGCGACTGATAACATACAATTGTGAGTCATTGTTTACTGGGAGTAGTAGTTTGTGGTTCAGAGTGGTACATAGCTCACCTCAAAATATATGAAGGCGAGTCCTGAAAAATTAGATACAAGTTTTGTGGATGGTTCAAATCAAGCTTTGCCCCATTTACTTTTTAACATAAATCCCCCTCACCCCCTCAGGCTAAGTTCTAGCTCGGCAACATCGAGGAACACCTCCAACCGGTCGGTGTTCTTGCAGAGATCCAATACTCTGTATCAGGCGGTTCGGTGTGGTTTTGTATGTATTGCGTGTGTAGTGGTGCCGCACCGGAGCTTATCCAGGGTGATTCGTGTAACGTAGGAGTGTTCGTTTCTCTCATGTTATCTGGTGGAATGGCTTGGAGGTGCAGATTTGATGGGGTAACCTGCTATGTTGGTGCGTGTGGATTATTTTTTTTTTTAGTAATGGGGGGCTAGTTAAATTAGAATTGTCGACAATTTCCTATTAGTGTGAAAAACATCGCCGTGGTAACAGCTGCTCTCGTCACCGAAGGCGAAGAGACGTGCTGACAACGATGCATGAAATGCCCCGAAACGGGTGGGGTTGGAACCCGCCTTACCATTCGATAAGTGCGTTAAAAAAAAAATATCCAGACCCGGATTCGAGGACTCACCATCCCCAAATGGGGGCAATGACACATACACTCAATACGGTTGATAAAAATTCAGTTGACCGAACTTCAGTTAACCAAGATAGTCTGATTTTTGCATTCTAGCCGTTATACATAGTATGTAGGACAGGAAGAATGTTCACATGGTGACTAAGCCTGAATACAGGCCACTGCCTTGGGAAGCCGCGTTCCCCAGTGTTTGTTATGGGGACGCATAGGCGGTGATGGTGGGGTTATCGTAGACCCCCTCCAGCCCTGCCGAATAATTCGGGGGAATATGTGATGTGGGAAAGGGGAGTGGTAGTCAATGTACTTAAACGAGAGATTTAAGATGATTGCTAATGTGAAACAAACATGAAAGAGAACGAAGAGTTAGTGAGATCTCTTGGGAATCATGTTTCTTTTAACCTAAGAGGTCCAACCAGCGGCCGCCAGCAAGGGCAAAGCAGCTGAAATTATAAATAAGACAATTCTTAGGCTAGTTTAAAAGTAATGAATAGAAAAAAAAACGAAAAAAGAAAAAGAACAAAACAGAAAAGGCATGCTAGAGGCCGAGGAAGGCCCGCCAGCCACAGCGGCCTTAACATAGAACCAGTAGACCTCAATTTCAGATACTATGGAAGCCCGACTCCTCAAAAACTCAAGCAATCCACACTGGAGTGCACGAAGCAGTCCCGAGTAGAAGGGAGAAGCGGTAACGACCCGGCTCCTCCCGGTACTGGTTCTTGTTGTGGTTCTCCGGACCCTGTTATTCCGGGAAGCCCGCACCACGTAGGTTGGCCAACACATCCACACTAGCCTTGACCGAAGCTGCAGGACATTGTTAATGTTATTGTTTGTGTTGTGTGAGAGCTGCCAAGATAATGCAATCTTCAATGAGATCCGTGATGGTGTGCAGTGTTTGTAGGTGTTAAGTGATGACCACAGCGAAGTCATGTAAGGTGTACTCTATCCGACCTATAGTTGTATTTCTGTGTAGCTTATGTTTGAGGTGAGGGGGGGGGGGCTAAGTATTTTATTGTGTGGAAGGTTATTGTTGGCTATGGTATGGAGTCAATAATGTTTGTACATAGTATCGATGTAGTGTGCTTGCTGCTAGTGAGAGGGGCTGTTTAGGTTGTGTATGACTGAGGCAAGGAATTGTGTACCTCTCATGCCAAGGTGTTGCTTAATTGTGAGGATTTTAGTTTTACCTTTTAAATGTTGGATGGGTGTCGTTTGTGTACTACCTAGTATGATTCTAAGTGCTATGTTCTGTAGTCTGTAATTTGTTTAGTTGCTTTTTGGATAGGCAGGTGCTGAAGCAGGGCCGGCATAGTCAAAAACTCAACGTATGTGCTGTTTGTAGCCTAGGGTGAGCGTTTCTTTATGTTGATCAAATGTTGTCCATGTTAGAGCTCTGAGTGCATTGAGTCTGGGTCTGCATCTTGTGACTATCTTTTATGTGTGATCCAAATGGCATTGAAGTGTTATAAGTGACTCCGAGTATCTTTATCTCATGTGTGTGTGGAATAAATGTGTCGCTTAGTGTTGCTGTTGGTCTGTGCTGGCGTTCCTTGTTGTGACTGGTGAGGAGAGTGCTGGTAGATTTAGTAGATGCTACTTCGAGTCCGTTTAAGCAGAGCCAGTTTTTTAGTTCTGGTATGTATGTTGTACTTGTGTTGAGCATATGTTTGCATCTGCGTGTATGGATGATTGACAAGTCATCTGCATATGATGAGGTATAAATGTTTTCTGGTACGTTGGGTATGTCATGCATGTACAATTTAAAGTGTTGGACTGAGGACTGAGCCTTCTGGTACGCCACTGGGAAAGTTTTCTTTTGATGGATGACTTGCCATTGTAGTGTACAAGGCCTGTATGCCTGATAAGTAGGTGGCGACTGGCGTTTGGTGTAATGTGGTGGAGATTTTGTTCGTGAAGGGAAGACGTGGAATGACATCAAAATCTTTACTAATACCAATTGTAATTAAGTGTTAATGCACGCAAAGCAACCCCAGAATGAGCCATTCAACAAGATTGTGGCGGACAATCTGGAAGACAACGCAGTCGTCGCAATAAGGTTCAAAGAAGAGCTCCATCAAATGGCGCTACGTTCCACGAGCGAGTGTGTCCAATTCGGAAGCGACAAAAACCGACCTGTAGCCATCGAATACTAGGGAGGGGGGGGGGGCGCAAAAGGGAAAATCATGGCGCAATGGCACACTACTTTAGATTCCATCAGAGGTCCCGCATCTTTTTTGCAATGAAACTCAAAGGGCTGACCTGATTAGTGGCATGTAGTCAGAGTTAGGGAGAGAAAAACGCTGGTTCAGTCGTTCGGTCTTTGTAGTTTTTGGCGTCCCCACTAGCGAGCTAATTTCCCCTAATGTCTACATGTCCAGGAGGAACCTAACAGAAGACAATTTCGACGTTTTCCCGGCTCACAGCAGCAATAGGGTAGATGGTACTGCAGCCAAGGGGGTGCGGAGATTCCAATGGCCAAAAAGCATTCAATGCATTCTGACTAGCTAAATATCACAATTCAGTCTCCGAACCGGTCACGGCGCGTAACCTCCCTACAGAATGGTGTATTGCGAACAGCTCGGCGGTGAACACAGATGCAGGGCCCAGAAGAGCCACGCCGTTTTCAAATAGGAGGAGAGGGCGTGGAAGCCAAACCTCTCGTCAGATTTGGAGCCATCTGTGTCCACTGGCAGGGCTCCAGCGAGACACGACGTGTCAGAAAAGGGAGCAGAGGGGTGTGCCAAGGTTTAGAAAGGGAGTAATAGTTCTAAAGGGGTGCCTACCAGTAATACCTGTTTTGTGATAGTTGAATTTCAGGAAGTTGTTCAAGAACTATGCAGTGATGATGTAATAAAGCCTAGAGTAGGTTTCTAATTCTCAGCAAACCAGGATAGATAAAAAAAAGGTTATGCGTGTACAACATAGAAAGAGATGTTGAAGTAGAAATGGACCAAGAATCAACCTTCGCGGAACATCAAACGTAAGCCCGCCGTCCCAGGTACATCATTATCAATAAGGATAGATTGAGTATAATAGTTCCAGAGAAACACAGGAGTTCACGGAAGCGCTGAAGAAGAGGTCCAGAGTGGCCAGTGTTGGCCGCATGGAGGGAACATTCAACGTGGCAAACTTTAACATCTCTGTATGATAATTCGGCGTCTGCGCAAGGAGTGCGAAGGATGGAAAGGAATTTTGGTGGGAAAGTAATTGTGAGGAGTGTGTATAATCAAAAGAAGAAACTGCTCGAGTCGCCATGGACCAAGAAACTACTTGAGGTACCATGCACTTCTTCATAGCTGTCCTAGTTCTGAGACAAAGGCCAATACCCTTGCCAGGAGTCAACAAAGGGAAGAACAAGACGGTGAAAAGGTATAGAAGGATAGAACTGTAAAAAATCTCCATTTGATCACTAGTACGAACCTAATCTCTCGAAAGGTGAATTTGCGATATGTTGTTATTGTTGTTGCAAGCTTAACCTGAACTAGGATTCCATCCAGCTGGGGTGGTTGTGCCATATCCAATTTCGAATGACTGACCACTCTACAACTCAATTTTTTCTCTTGCCCTACAGGGTGGGCTAGAGTAAAAAAAAAAACAGCCCCAAAACACAACCTTGCGAACTGATAGGAAGTGATGACAAAAATGCTAAATTTCTTACACTTCATCTGTCTCCGTTCTTTTATGTTCATTTAGAATGCAAAAATAACCGGGCGAGAGCATCTGGCTTCGAAAGTAGGTAGCCAGACTTTTACAAATCAGACGACACCTGTAAAAGAACATTGTAAATTATGCAGAGCAAGGAATTGCCTTCTTGATTACCCAATTTACACGTCTTAGCCGATTCGGAATACCGCTTCCGATTTTAGTGAAGTCAAGCCACAAGGGTTGTGGTTATTCACCGGATGGATTCCCGATTCGGGTCAAGTTCCTAGTAGCTACCATGCGCTGTAGATACCCGTGGTTCAGACCCTACGTTAATCAGTAGGTCCACAAAATAGAAATAAAAGCATCTTAATTGAGTGCAGATCGGTGGTACAAACCCTAGAATAAGAAAGAATTAAGAGACTAATTCCACATTAATATGAAAATCCTGATATAATTAAGTTAAAGCTCCAAAGTAACATCGCTGGAGTCCCCCGACATATAATTCGCTCATTTTCTCTTATACCTCAAAGTGTTCGATACAAAGGTGTAAGAAATTCGTTGTTGTTTTATAGCTCCCCAGGAGCAGATGGCATCCCTTGGGAGGCTAAGGGAGAAAGCCTGTGCTCTAGGCCCCATCAACGGCACCACAAGTAAAATAGGGCCGTGTTTTGGTGAGAATGTCCGGAAGGACCAGGTTGCACACTACGAGTCACCCGAATCTACTCCGTCCCACACCAACTCTTTAATCTCCTTAATGTTCGTCTCACGTAACGCCAGCATCCACGAGTTCCCTCTTTTGAATCCATTCGCTACTTCCCTCTTTCTCTTGTCACATAGATCACTCACATTCTACACGGGCTTGATATACGGTAATACAGTTATGGGGGATTCAGCCTCAGGAAAGCAGCTTCTCGGATCAGAGACCCAGCTCCTGGAATGAGGGCGAGCCTTAAAGGCTCCCGCCATGTCTACTTTGCGTGGGATGAGAAAGCAGAGCAAAATGGCACAGCGAAAGGGATTCTAAATCAAGAAAAGTAGAGCTCCTGTGCAAACTGGTGAGGAGGGGGAACATAGGAAAAGCAAAGACTAAAGAAACGAAGAGCAAAATACAGTAAAGAGGATAAGGAAAGAAATGAAAGTCAAACTAAAGAGCAAGAAATAAAGGAAGAGCGGGTGGGAGGAAAGAAATGAAAGTCAAACGAAAGAGAAAAAAATAAAGAAAAAGGGGAGATGGGAGGAAAGAGAGCATAATCACGGTTTGAGTGTGGGTTTAACGCTGGAATGAGCTGTTGATTTTCATGAATAAGAAAGCTGTGCACCGATCCTGAACGACGATAAGAAAAATCGGGGATTGAGGAAATAACTTTACACCGATAATATTTGTCTTGCGAGGACTTTTAACTGTTAAATCCTTAAATGTAATATTAGTATTTCCCATTATAAAAAGAAATCTTTCGCCGGTCTCTTTTCAAAGGCAGTGAAGATAATGAAATTACCTGGGTGAGAGAGCTCATGCTAGCCGAGTGGATACGGCGTTGGTCTCTCAACGTCGCGGTACCAGGTCCGATCCCGAATCCCGGCATGAGCGGACACAAACGTCAGCACACGTAGAGATCTGGCTACCGACTGGTGGACGCGCTGTGCTCACCCCGTGTTCGGGTGGGTAGATCTTACACCTCTCACCTCACACATAGCCAATCACAACACTGCTTTCTTTCCTCTCCCGCCATCACAGCACAACACACACTCTCTGTTTCAAGGAATCCTGCCGATGAGTATCTATAGCCACATACCTCTGACGCGGAACAGGTCCCTCTCCCCCGAGGTGACGAAGGCTTCCACCTGAACGCTGTTTGGTGTCAAAACATACTTCCTGGCACATCTGCCTAAAGAGGAGCGGCCCCTGGTGCCCTCGGGCCGAACAGCGATTGTCATACTGACCTTTATGTAAATTTCATCATCCGGTCGGGAATCGTCCTGGATCAAGGAAGGATTGACATCGACTACCACTACTACTTACCTGGGTGATAGAGAGGACTGTTTGCTATATAAGCCAATGGCTGCAAGAATGTTGGAGAAGGACTTGTCGTCAGCCCACGAAGAGAGTAACTGGGTTAACGAAGTGGTGTGTCGCCAGACAGTTTCATATGCTTCCCCTTTTCGTAGCTAAGGTGAAACCAAACGTAATTTACAAACGTGGCTTGTTAAAGCCTAAGATTGTGGATCAAACTCGCTCTATACATAAATGGCGGATACTTACTTCATTTTCTATAAGATCAATTACTTCTCCCAGAACGAGCATGAAGGAGGCCTCGCCGCGTTCACTGTATAAAAGATCAGCATTTAGAGCTTAAAACTTAGATGACCGAAAAAGCTGTAATATTTACCCCCAAAAGATGAGGTTCGAAGATAAAAAGTATCTTGTTAAGGGAAAATAAAATCAACACAACTCACTTTGGGCTGATCAGTGAAAGCAATTCCATAATATTGCTTAAAATAAAAAGTTGTTCTTTGGCTGCAACTTCTCGCGAATGAAGTCTCCATTTCGTATGAGCATAAATGACAAGTAAATGATTTTCCTGGAGAGCGAACACGTCATTAATCATTTACATAAAAAAAAAGGAATTAAAAAATAGCGATAAGCTGTTATTTTATCAATAATAATATGCCCTCAAAGATAATGTGCGAGAGCACCATAAAAAGAGGTGAAGTTGGTGACAATGAAAATGCATAGAAAGTACGAAGTACTAGTAGTCAAAAGAGGGACCCGGTCTGGGTGCCAGTGATCGAGAGCGAGCAAGAATCTTTCGTTCCATAACTCAGGCTGGAAATATGGCGTAATTGGTATTAATACCAGTTCCATATCCTCAACTTTCCCTCATATAAGACAACTGGGACCAAGCCTAGTCCTGAAACAAGCATGGGAAACCACTTTCTTCTAGAATAATCCCAGAAATGCATCAGACTTTCCTGGGTCGGCTCAGTGGCAGGCCAGTATTGATCTGCCCAAAGCGGGCTTAATTAATCCATCATTTACAACTCTTGTTATAAAATTCAATTAATCCCCCCCCCCTTTTGATCCCATCGGGTGTGGGAGTGGGGGGACTGACACATGTAGGGCACACGGTTACTGAGCCCTGTGGTTACGATTTTTAAAATTTAGGAGCACATCTAGCGACTGCTTACTAGGGCAAAAGTCGTCGTACTCATAACAGAGCCTACTACCAGGCTATATTAAAAAAAACAAATATGTATATAACAAATAACGATAAAAAAGGCAAAAAGCTAAAAACAAAACAACAAAAAAAAACGCAAAAAGGAAACAAGTGGGTAGCCCGCCTTTCCCCGGGGCAGGAAGATGCGACCCGCAACAAACAGTCAAATAGAGTCGAGGAGGCCAGCATCCTCCAAAAACTCGTATAGTCAGCAAGTCCGTGTACACGAACCAGTACCGAGTACAAAAGAGAAGCGGAGCCATCCGTATACACTGGCACGGTTCCAGCGTGACATGAAGTGTGCTCCAAAAAGGCCGACCGCAATACTCCCGGCGCTGTAGAAGCTTTGGGAGCAGAGGCATGGCGACAGAGAGTCAAAGTTGGCGTCCTAGGCAGAACCAGGGGCGCCACCGTCCCTAGAGCTATACCAAGCTCTCAAAAGTGTTTCCTAGCCCTAAACCCAGAGTGCTTAGGGTATGACTGTCGTCTCTCTGTGGCAAAGGCACCGTCGAGATCAGCTGCGGATGCAGTTAGAGCTGTTGGCGACTGAGGGAGGTCCCGGGCTCGCGCGTACAAGTGAATAATGCACTGTGCACGGCGCAGAGCGAGTGGTATCGACAAGTAGGCTCTCAAGGGGGAAAGTGCGGAAGGCACCGGTCGCCAGGCGAAGGCCGGTGTGCTGGATCGAGTCCACCTTCCGCAATACACGGTCGGCTGCGGATGCATAAAACTCGCATCCGTAGTCGAGTTTCGAACGAACATAGTATCGATAGAAAAGTAAGGCAGTTGCCCTATCAGCGCCCCAAGTGCTGAACGTCACAGAACGAAGAGTAGCCATGGCGAGGGTGCAAGAGACCCTAAGGGTGCGAATATGAGCCTCCCAGGTGAGGCGTCGGTCAAATACAAGACCAAGGAAACGGTGAGGGTCTACCACTTCCAGGCGAACCCCATTTAGAAACAAGTCTGGGTCAGGGTGGAGCCGTGGATGGCAGCAGAAGTGCACCACCTTAGTCTTGTCCAAGGAAATCAAAAGCCTGTGCGCTTCGACATAGCAAGAGACGCGGTTCAATGCCCGTTGGAGTCAACGCCCCAAAATTGTCATTTGGGTCGCACTAAAAGAGATCGAAAGATCGTCGACGTAGAGCGTAGCGAGAACATCTTCCGGCAGCACCGAGGTGACGCCGTTGATGCTCAGGGCAAAGTCTGACACTGAGGACACGTCCCCGCGGGACCCTACTTCCTGCTCCATTAGGACGGAGAGGGCTGCCCCGACGCGAACGCGGAATCGACGATCTCGCAGAAATTCAGAAGTAAAGATAGGGAGGCGTCACCTCACCCTCATCGTATGGAGAGTTTCCAAGATACCGTATCGCCATGCGGTATCATAGGCCCTTCTCGATCGAAGAACATCGTGCAGTAGTGCTGTCTACGAAGGAAGGTCTCACAGACGGCATTTTCCAGTCGGAGCGGAGCATCCGACGTGGAGTGGAACTTACGGAAGCCGCACTGTGCAGAAGACAGATGGTCTCCGCTGTACAGGAAAAAAAGGTTAATCTAACATTTACCAATTTCTCCATCAAATTGCACAAGGAAAGTTTGGGCGAAAGCCGGCCGGGGTAGAATGATCTCTCTCATATTTACGAAAAGCGAGCACATAGAGATTCACCAGGAATCTGGGAGGATACCCTCTACCCAGATCCTGTTAAACAAATCTAAGAGAAAGGCCATGCCTCGCTCACCCAGGGGTCGAAACATGGCGCACGGGACATCGTCCGGACCAGGGGCAGTGTCCCCGCACGAAGCCTGAGCAGAACGCAACTCACTCAGAGTAAACCTGTCGTTGAAGGATTCTCCGTCTCTGAGGTAAAGTCCAGGCGGCGGTCTTCTGCGACATCACGAAGAGCATGAATGCTGGCAGAGGAACATCCCGGCTAGAGAAGGCGGGAAAAGTGGTCGCGAAGGATTCCGCCACGGATGCAGTCCCATTCTCCTGGAGAACGGGACGGGTGGCTTGCGAGAACTTGCCCCGATTCCTTTTGACTCGCTTCCGCACCAAGAGCAGCGGGCGTGCTTCGAGATATACCGGAACCTAGCCATAGCCAGACGAAATTCAGCGACAGTGAAATCGTTCGGGCGACGCTTATAGAGCATGTAGGCATAACACTTCTGTTTGAGGGCCGTCTCACACTCGGCCGACCACCATGGGAGTGGTCGGCGTGAAAAACGGCCAGAAGTTCTAGGAATAGTAGTTAGGCCTACGGCAATGAGGTTGCCGGAGAATAACTCAACGGACTCATCTACCGACCTAAACTCCTCGATTGAGACAGAGAAATCAGTCATTTCCTGAAATGCGCATCAACGCGCCCGCGGCAAGCAACATCGGGGCGGGCTCTCAGGCGGAAGCGGCCCAGAAAATGATATTTCAATGTGAAAATGATCTCTACCATAAAGGTCATCGACTACCCGCCACCCAAAATCAGAATGTGCATCCGGAGAGCACAAGGATAGATCGAGAGAGGAAAATGAAGCGGTTCTCGTTTTTTTTGTTTTTGTTTTTTAAAGTTTTAGGAGCCCATCTGGCGATTGCCTACTTGGGCATAAGTCGTCGTACTCACAACAGACTAGTACTAAGCTACATTAAAATAAAATTATGCAAAACGGTGGAATGTATGCGGAAATAACAGTATACCTCTTATCCAGGTGCAGCCGCACAACTACTGCCTGAAATGAGGTATCTAAAGCAGAGAGAAGAACGGAGACATCACGCCGGGTGTAAATCGCGCATCCTCCTGCCCGGGGCCCATCCTGTGGAGGTGGGGTCGCAAAACCCTTATACCACAGAAGGGTGGGCAGCGGGCACGCGCCCAGCATGGTCTCCTGCAAAAAGATCACTAACGGGGAACAGGACGAGACGAGCCTCCGCAGCTCCTCCCAACTGGCCCGGAGTCCGGCGGCAATTCCATTGAAGGGATATGCCCTCAAGGCATAGATCGGAGGAGATACAGGGGCCCTCTTCGAAGAGAAGACCCTCAAAAGGGCCGTACGGTTCCCGGAGGCAGAACTCCGGGCGCTGTTGATCGGACAATGCGCTGAAGGCGCTGTCGCCTTCGAGGACGTATCGGGGGAGGTTGGGTTCGCCATGCGAGTCTTTTCCTCCCTCCGCTTCGAAACCTTAGGTGAACAGGGCGGCTTGGGATGCGGGGATCCCGCTATTGGAAGATCCACTGTCTCAGAGACACCCAGCCCACCACTGGGTGTGGGCGAAGGAGCGATTAATATGGCGGAAGCGGTGACAGTAGTAGCACCTCCGTGGCAGTGGCACGAATGCCTTCACGCGGTAGCGATACCAACCGGCACGCAACGACTCAGGAAAAGAATGAATGAATAGTGCCGAAAATAAATGCTGCAAAGCCCAAACGGACTAGCTCGCAGCCAAATTCAAGGACGGGTAATTTGCATGAGTGTTCTCAATAAAAATATAGACATGTGGAGAATATACAAAAATACAGCTATTAAATTAAGATCAATAGAATGGAAGTACAGGAATTTAAAACCATCAAGGGGTGTAAAAGGATATCAAAAATAAACTATTGAGAACTCGACAAAGGATAAAAACATAGACTATAGATGGATCAACAATAGATACAAGAACAGAGAATATAAAACCATGACACAATATATTAAATTTTGTCTAAAAGATTTGATTCTTCTAAAAATTTTAAAATTCTATTCACACTAAAAGAGTCTCAGACAAGATGCCCTACAGAACTTGTTGGGGAGCCATCTGCCCAGTAATGAAAGGGAAGAGGGAACCTCCTTCCAAGATTTCTCAAAAGGGGACACTCGGCAAAGATGTGAAGGATGGACAGCTGCACCCGGCACAGGATGCACAAAGGTGGGGGCTGCCCATTCATCAAGTGCCCATGAGTGAGGCGGCAATGACCTTCCTCAGTCGGCACAAAATAACCTCTAGTTTACATGGTCTCATGGTATGTGGCCATGGGAGGACTGAAGGTTTTATGGAATGGCGCTTGGTGGGATGAAGCTCATCCCACATCTTCTGCCATAAGCCGACTACATATTCGGTGATGAGGGGATAGTAGACATCACGAAGTGGGACTGGGGCTGATATGGGTGTCCCCAATGATGCCGCTTCCTTTGCCGCAACATCCACCCTGTCATTACCTGGGATGCTCACGTGACTGGGCACCCAGCAAAAAGAAATCTTATGAATAGGAGAAAGATAAAAAGCCACGGCTGGATCTTGGAAACCAGCGGATGGCTAGAACCAAAAGCACTCAGTGCCTCCAGAGAACTAAGGGAGTCAGAGAAAATCGTAAGACAACCAGATGCCATAGGAGCAATAACAAAGAGTGCAGCAAGAATGGCAACAAGTTCTGCTGTGAAAACAGAAGCTGCATTCTTTAGGCGAAGCAATACTGTCTGAAATGGGAAGACAGCAGCAGCTCCAACTCCGTCCGATGACTTGGACCCGTCGGTGAACACAAAGGTGCTAGGCCGATGGTGGGAGGAGTGTTGATCATACATGGTTCTCAAGGCTACAAGCAAGAACTGATCCTTGGGCCTACCAGTAAGCCCCTTGCATACCACTACAGGTGGTATGAGCTATGGGGGAATCTTTGGTATTGAAAACAGAATAACAGAAAACTCCCTTAGACGTCCTGTGTGCTCGGGCATGCGCAGAACAAAGGGGCGAGCCAGGGATGGAAATCTATCATATGAGGCCACTGTTCGCAAATTGATCGTGCACTCATATACTGGTGACCATGGTAATTGCTCAAGTCTAAAAAGATATTTGAGGTTAGACTTGAGCCTGTGAAAAGAAAGAGGAAGAGCCCCGTTCTCTGCATAGACACTCCACACAGGGGAGGACAGGCGCACACCCTGGTTACACACAGTATTTAATTTTTCAAGAACGGACGGCGAGGCAGAGGAGTACACCTGTGACCCATAGTCCAGCTTTGACTGGACCAATGCTGAATACAGAAGCCCCAAGGTGCGTCTATCACTTCCCCAAGAAGTGTGTGACAGTAATTTCATTATGTCCATTCTCTTCAGACAAGACCTTTTCAAAGCGTCCAAATGAGGCCTCCAAGAAAGCCTTGAATCAAAGATCACCCCTAGAAATCTGAAATGGCGCTCAAAGGTGACAGGGACACCATAGAGAGACAACTGGGGAGGGTCCCATGTCACCAATCTATGATTGTAAAAGTGGACAGTCTTGGTCTTTACTGTGGAAAAGCGGAAGCCCTTGGAAGAAGCATTATTAGCTATGGTATTTATAACCCGCTAAGTCATCCACATATAGAGTTGTGGAAATCTCAGCTGGGAGATTTGCGATAATACGAGTACTATTGATGGCCACAGAGAAGCAGGCGACACTGAGGACACTTCCCTGTGGCACACCCTCAACTTGTTCTATGGGCTCTGATAGGGCATTTCCAACTTTTACACGTAGTGTGTGCCACATGAGGAATTGCTCGACAAACCTGGGTAGAAAGCCCCGCAGGCCCCAATCATGGAGTTGCTTAAGACAACCACGCCTCCAAGTGGTATATGCTTTCTCAATATCAAAGAAAACAGCAACAGAATGCTGCCTCTTTGAAAAAGCATCTCTTATATAAGACTCCATTCTAACAAGCAGGTCGATGGTACTCTGATTTTTTCTGAACACTGATTGAGAGGGAGCTATAAGATGGAATATCTCCCAAAACCAGACGAGTCTTGTATTTATCATCCTCTCAAACAATTTACATGGACAACTAGTAAGGGCAATGGAGCGGTAATGGGTGGGTTCCGTCCCATCGTTTCCTGGTTTTCGGAAAGGTAAAACCACAGCCTCCCTCCACATAGAAGGGAAGCAGCCCCTAATTGAGATGAAGTTATAGATGTCCAGCAAATGTGAGAGGATGGATGGATGCATATTCCAAATAATATCATAGGAAATGCCATCTGATGCGGGTGGGTGCAGTGGATCCACATTGCTTCAGTGCATTATGGAGCTCATGGATAGAAAAGAGCCGGTTATAAGGCTCATTATGCTTATTAGGCTTCATAAAGTTGATAGGATGCTGCTCCTGTTGGAGCCTAAAGCGCTTGAATTGGATGGAAGAGTTATCTAGGCTTGAAATATTAGCAAACGATGCGGCCAAAATATCGGAAATATGGGACAAGTCTCCCAACAGTTCTCCGGCCTGAACAATGTTGGGAGCTGTAAAGCCATTGGATTTCCCCAATAGCTTTTTGACCCTCTTCCAGATTTTGTCTTGCACGAAGCAAGAGCGGAACGCA
Organism: Ceratothoa steindachneri; assembly: GCA_963969495.1. NCBI lineage: Eukaryota > Metazoa > Arthropoda > Malacostraca > Isopoda > Cymothoidae > Ceratothoa > Ceratothoa steindachneri. The sequence goes on from OZ018334.1 coordinate 79,215,697, forward strand.
ACTCACTCACAGTAAACCTGTCGTTGAAGGGTTCTCCGCCTCTGGAGATAAAGTCCAGCCGGCGGCCTTCCGCGACATCACGACGTGCATTGAATGCTGGCGGAGCAGCATCCCGGCTGGAGAAAGCGATCGCGAAGGATTCCGCCACGGACGCGGGGTCCGAGATTGCGGTCCCATTCTCCTGGAGAATAGGAGGGGGGTGGGGGTCCTGCGAGAACTTGCCCCGAATCCTTTTGACTCGCTTCTACACCTCTGCTAGAGGGGTCTTTACCGTTAAGTGAAGACACGTATGCCCCGCCAAGAAGAGTGGCGGGCGTGCTTCGAAATATACCGGAACCTAGCCCTAGCCCGACGAAATTCATCGACAGTGAAATCGTTCGAGCGGCTCTTATAGCGCATGTAGGCATAACGCTTCTGTTTGAGGGCCGTCTCACACTCGGCCGACCACCATGGGAGTGGTCGGCGTGCAAAACGGCCAGACGTCCTAGGAAGCGGAGGTTGCCGGAGAAGAACTCAACGGCCTCATCTACCGACCTAAACTCCTCGACTGAGATAGAAAATTCAGTCATTTCCTGAAATGCAGGCCACCGCGCCCGCGCCAAGCACCACCGAGGTGGTCTCTCAGGCGGCGGTTGCCCTAAAAATGATATTTGAATGGGTTTTGATCACTACCATGGAGGTCATCGACCCCCCCCCCCCAATCAAAATCAGGCTGTGCATCCGAAGAGCACAAAGATAGGTCAAGGCAAGAAAATGAAGCGGTTCTCGGACAGTGATGCGTAAACTCATCCACGATTAGGACACCCATCTCAAGCTCTTCGATCAGATCCGCAGGGACTTGTCCACCTGGGATTTATTGAGTAGTAACCCCAAAGAGGATGTCTGCCGTTCAGATCTCCAAGCAAGAGAAAGGGCCTCGGCAACCGTGCCACGACGCGGCGGAAGTCCCCCGCGTCGAAGTCACCTGATGGTGAAATGTACGCAGAAATAACAGTATACCTCCTATCCAGGTGCAGCTGCACAGCCACTGCCTGGAAGGAGGTATCTAAAGAGAAAGGAAGAACGGAAACATCATGCCGGGTGTAAACCGCGCATCCCCCAGCCCGGCCATCCCGCGGTGGTGGGGTCGCAAGACCCTTATACCCCGGGAGGGCAGGCAGGGAACACGCGCCTAGAATGGTCTCCTGCAGAAAAATAGCTAACGGGGAACGGGACGAGACGAGCCTCCGCAATTCCTCCCAGTTGGCCCTGAGTCTGCGGCAAATCCATTGAAGGAATATGCTCTCCAGGCTTAGCTCGGAGGAGACGCCGGGGCCCTCTTCGAAGAGAACACCCTCACGGGAATGGCCGTACGCTTACCGGAGGCATAACTCTGGGCGCTGTTGGCCGGACAATGCGCTGAAGGCGCTGTGAGGACTTATTGGGTGGGGTTGGGCTCGCTATGCGAGTCTTTTCCTGCTTCCGCCTCGAAACCTTAGGCGGGCGTTGCGGCTTCGGAGGAGGAGGGCCCTCTTTTCGAGGAACCACCGTCTCCGAGCCACTCGCTCCACCTCGAGGCGTGGGCGAAGGAGCCGAAGCTCCTTTGTTGCTGTCCTTTCGAGGAACAGCTTTAGGAACCCCCGAAGATGGCCTAGCGACCATCTTCAGGGGTGTTGCCTCCTGTGAGTCTAACGACTCAGTGGAGGCGCGTGGCCGTTTCGCCTTACGGGAAACGGTTACGGTGGAGGAAGAGGGGCAGAGCCCTGGTTTTAGCGGGGGCTGGGTATGAACCCTTTTTGCCGCCAGCTTTACCAGGGGAGCGCCCAGGTTGGGTAGAGCCCGCAGAAGGGCTCCCAATGGGCGCGGAAACAACCGTGCTCGTTGGCCTGGATGGGCCAGGAGCAGAGGGTGCCTTTCTAACTATTGAGGCATATGACGTCCCAGGCAGAGTCGGGCGCGTCAGGACCAAGTCCTTAGCCTCGCGGAATGAGAGTCGATCCTGGGCCTGAACGGCCAGGATTTCTTTCTCAAGGAGATATGCACCACATTGCTTCGAAGAAGCGGGGTGCGGCTCTCCGCAATTGACACAATTGGCCACACACGATTTGGACTTATCGTGTGCGACCTTGGAGCAATTTACACATACTTCGGGTGACCACGACTTTGCACGTCTACATGAGCGATTCGTATGGCCGAAGCGGTGACAGTAATAGCACCGCCGCAGAAGTGGCAGAATGCCTTCACGCGGTAGCTGTACGAACCGGCACGCACCGACTCAGGGAGCTTGTCACAGTCGAACGTGACGAAGAGTGTAGGGGTGGGTCTCGAGGCCCCTCCCTGTTTTCTCATTACATGTTCGACCTTGACCGCCCCATGGTCGGCCAGCTCTAGGGTGATGTTCTCAATGGAGTAGTCAACGAGTTCCCTCGCATAAACTACTCCTTTCACAAAGTTCATGGTAGAGTGCGGTGTCACACTCACCGGGGTGCCATGAAGTGTCCGAAGAGCACTTATCTTGGCCGCCTCGGCGGGATTCGCCGCATTCGCCAGAAGGCTGCCGTCCGAGAAACGGGTCACCTTCGGCTCTCTACCAATTGCACTAGCTAATCCTCTCCTCTGATGGATCATGTTGCCCTTGGACAACATGCTGCCATCAGTGGAGCGAATAACGAGGAAGCGCTTGAAACCGGCATTGGAAGAGGTGCTTACAGATTGCAAGAGGTGCTTACAGATTGTGAAGAGGAGAGGAAAAGGGATGTGAGGAAGGTATGGGTGGGGATGAAGCAGGTTGTTAAAAAACCCCCCATCTCAAACCGGAGCTCAGGGGTTAGGGAACGTTGTCCCCTTTCCCCTCAGCCCCGATCCGGGACGGTTGGCTTGAGAAGAAGGTCAGCATCTACCCTGTGAAATTAGAGGCTGACCAGAGAAAGTTGTGGGAGAGGTTGTATGAAAAGCGAGGAAACAAGTGTTTTGAAGGAAGGAGAAGAGGCTAAGCTGGGGTCGGACGGGGTGCTGAGTCCCGTCAGCACGGCGGCCAGGATGGCAAATCACCGTGCCCATTACGGGGGGGCCCTCCTCGAACAGAAGACCCTCACGGAAATGGCCGTACGCTTTCCGGGGGCAGAACCCCGGGCGCTGTTGGCCGGACAAAGCGGTGAAGGCGCTGACGCCTTCGAGTACTTATTGGGGAAGGTTGGGCTCGCCATGCGAGTCTTTTCCTCCCTCCACCTCGAAACCTTAAGCGGGCGTTGCGGCTTCGGAGGCGAGGGGCCCTCTTTTCGAAGAACCAACGTCTCCGAGCCACTCGCTCCACCTCGGGTCGTGTGCGAAGGAGCCGAAGCTCCTTTGTTGCTGTCCTTTCGGGGGACAACTTTAGGAACCCCGGAAGATGGCCTAGCGACCATCTTCAGGGGTGTGCCTCCTGTGAGTCTAACGACTCGGTGGAGGCGCGTGGCCGTTTCGCCTTACGGGAAACGGTCACGCTGGGGAAAGAGGGGGGAGCCCTGGTTTTAGCCGGGGCTGGGTGTGAACCCTTTTTGCCGTCAGCTTTACCAGGGCAGTGCCAGGGTTGAGTAGAGCCCGCAGAAGGGCTCGAATGGGCGCGGAAACAACCGTGCTCGTTCGCCTGGATGGGCCAGGAGCAGAGGGTGTCTTTCTAACTATTGAGGCATATGACGTCCCAAGCAGAGCCAGGCGAGCCAGGACCAGGTCATTAGCCTCGCGGAACTAGAGTTGATCCTGGGCCTGAACGGCCAGGATTTCTTTCTCGAGGAGATATGCACCACATTGCTTCGAAGATGCGGGGTGCGGCTCTCCGCAATTGACACACTTGGCCATACACGATTTGGACTTATCGTGTGCAGCCTTGGAGCAATTTACACAAACTTCGGGTGACCCCGACTTTGCACGTCTACAAGAACGATTCGTATGGCCGAAGCGGTGACAATAATAGCACCGCCGCGGCAGTGGCACGAATGCCTTCACGCGGTAGCGGTACCAACCGGCACGCACCGACTCAGGGAGCTTGTCACATTTGAACGTGACGAAGAGTGTAGGGGTGGGTCTCGAGGCCCCTCCCTGTTTTCTCATCACACGTTCGACCTTGACCGCCCCATGGTCGGCCAGCTGTAAGGTGATGTCCTCTATGGAGTAGTCAACGAGTTCCCTCGCATAAACTACTCCTTTCACAAAATTCATGGTAGAGTTCGGCGTCACACTCACCAGGGTGCCATTAAGTGTCGAAGAGCACTTATCTTGGCCGCCTCGGGGGGATTCGCCGCATTCGACATAAGGCTCCCGTCCGAGAAACAGATCACCTTCGGCTCTCTACCAATTACACTAGCTAATGCTCTCCTTTGATGGATCATGTTGCCCTTGGCCAACATGGTGCCATCAGTGGAGCGAATGACGAGGAAGCGTTTGAAGCCAGCGGGCTCGAAAACGCCAGGTAACCTCTGAATCAGGGGCCCCGATGTCATCGAGGCTCCGCCCTGTGTGCTTTTGGTCTTAGTCAGGGGCTCCGCACACGGGGGGGCAGAGGGGCCGGATGTGCCGATCTTGGATTGGTCGCTTGCCAGAGTGGCAGCAGACCCATCCGTCCCCGCAGCCCCCGCGGATGGAGAGGAGCCCGAGTCTTTGGTCTTTTTCTTTTTTGGAGAGGAGGGCAGGGAATGAACCCGCTTCTCACCTCCGCCGGCAGAAGCCCCTATACCAGATGGACCGGCCTCAGCCAGGTCCTTCTCCGAAATGGAGAATGTCCTGGTGGTCGCAGGGGCACCGGTCGGAGGAGATCCCTCCCCTCCTTATACTGCCTCAGAAACCCTAACCGTTTGAGGAGGACCTTGCATAGGGGCGGATTTGGGTTCGGTGTTTGGCGCCGAGCCCGGATTTCCCCCCATGGAAGGCCCTACCCTCTGAGGCTGGGTTTCCTCAAGGACCATGTCTATCACAGGAGGGGCCTCCAGTTGGCTATCCCCTCCCAGGACATCGCAGGTCCCCTTGGCAGTGTCGCCAGTCTTGTGCGGGGAGGCACAGGCCTTGACCCCGGCAAGGTTTAAAATTCTTGCCAGCAGGTCTTTTGAGGGAAGCGACCGAAGGGGCCTGGCTTCCCTCTCCCCCCTAAGGGGGTTTGCCCTACCGAGCCGCTTACACGAGGGGCGGTCGGCAATGGGCTGCCTGCTGGCTTTCTTGGCAGTCCCCTTAGAAAGAAAAGGAGGGACTGCCGCTGGAAATAGGGAGGTGCCCGAAAGCACCTCCAAAGAAGGGGGTGAGGGGAAGTCCCCTACACCCGTAGGCGTAGGAGAGGAGTAAGCCTCCTCTCCGGTTAAGGAAGTAAATAGGGTCCCCTGTGCAAGCACAAGGGAGGGTACCTCCATTTTTTCGGTGGAGCTGCCCGAGGGCGGCTCCGTTGATGTTACAGGGGAAGTTGGGTTTTTTTTTTTTATATTCATCATTGGGCATGGTGACCCTCTTTTTTACACGGCATGCAATCTTGCATAACCTCTCACAGTAGCCCGAACTGCAAGAGGTGCTAGCAGGCCCGGCAGAGCCAGGCGACGCCATTTGGGACCACCCCTCCAGCCTGGTGGCCTGTCAGTCCATCGGCATGGCGGCTCCACCTTAGACACGCCGTAAAATCAAGGATAGACAGTGAATTGAGGATGAAAGTGGTATGAGGAAGGTATGGGTGGGGATGAAGCAGGTTGTTAAAAAAACCGCATCTCGAACCGGAGCTCAGGGGTTAGGGAACATTGTCGCCTCCCCCCTCAGCCCCGATCCGGGACGGTTGGCTTGAGAAGAAGGTCAGCATCTACCCTGTGAAATTAGAGGCTGACCAGAGAAAGTTGTATGAAAAGCGACGAATTAGGGAAGAAATACAGGCTATTTGAAGGAAGGAAGAGAGGCTAAGCTCGGGCCGCACGGAGCGCTGGATCCCGTCAGCACGGCGGCCAGGATGGCAAATCGCCGCGCTCCTTACGGTGTCTCCTGGAGAACAGGAGGGGAAGGGGGGTCCTGCGAGAACTTGCCCCGAATCCTTTTGACTCGCTTCCACACCTCTGCTAGAGGGGTCTCCCGTTAATGGCAGACACGTATGCCCGCCAAGAAGAGCGGCGGGCGTGCTTCGAAATATACCGGAACCTAGCCCTAGTCCGACGAAATTCACCGACAGGGAAATCGTTCGGGCGGCGCATATAGCGCATGTAGGCATAACGCTTCTGTTTGAGGGCCCTCTCACACTCGGACGACCACCATGGGAGTGGTTGGCGTGCAAAACGCCCAGACGTTCTAGGAATAGTAGTCAGGCCTGCGGCGATGAGGTTGCCGGAGAAGAACTCAAAGGCCTCATCTATCGACCTAAACTCCTCGACTGAGATAGAAAATTCAGTCATTTCCTGAAATGCAGGCCACCGCGCCAAGCACCACTGAGGTGGGCTCACAGGCGGCAGTTGCCCTGAAAATGATATTTGAATGGGAAAGTGATCACTACCATGGAGGTCATCTACCACCCCCCAATCAAAATCAGGCTGTGCATCCGGAGGTCACAGAGATAGGTCAAGGCAAAAAAATGAGCGGTTCTCGGGCAGTGATGCGTAAACCCATCCACATTTAGGACACCCATCTCAAGCTCTTCGATCAGATCCGCAGGGACTTGTCCACCTGGGATTTATTGAGTAGTCTCCCCAAAGAGGATGTCTGCCGTTCAGATCTCCAAGCAAGAGAAAGGGCCTCGGCAACCGTGCCACGACGCGGCGGAAGTCCCCCGCGTCGAAGTCACCTGATGGTGAAATGTACGCAGAAATAACAGTATACCTCCTATCCAGGTGCAGCTGCACAGCCACTGCCTGGAAGGAGGTATCTAAAGAGAAAGGAAGAACGGAAACATCATGCCGGGTGTAAACCGCGCATCCCCCAGCCCGGCCATCCCGCGGTGGTGGGGTCGCAAGACCCTTATACCCCGGGAGGGCAGGCAGGGAACACGCGCCTAGAATGGTCTCCTGCAGAAAAATAGCTAACGGGGAACGGGACGAGACGAGCCTCCGCAATTCCTCCCAGTTGGCCCTGAGTCTGCGGCAAATCCATTGAAGGAATATGCTCTCCAGGCTTAGCTCGGAGGAGACGCCGGGGCCCTCTTCGAAGAGAACACCCTCACGGGAATGGCCGTACGCTTACCGGAGGCATAACTCTGGGCGCTGTTGGCCGGACAATGCGCTGAAGGCGCTGTGAGGACTTATTGGGTGGGGTTGGGCTCGCTATGCGAGTCTTTTCCTGCTTCCGCCTCGAAACCTTAGGCGGGCGTTGCGGCTTCGGAGGCAGGGGGGCCTCTTTTCGATGATCTCCAGTCGAACGTGACGAAGAGTGTAGGGGTGGGTCTCGAGGCTCGTCAGTTTTCTCATCACAGGTTAGACCTTGACCGCCCCATGGTCGGCGAGTTCTAAGGTGATGTCCTCTATGGAGTTTTCCAAGAGTTCCCTCGCATAAACTATTCCTTTCACAAAGTTCATGATAGAGTGCGGCGTCACACTCACCGGCGTGCTATCAAGTGTCCGAAGGGCACTAATCATGGCCGCCTCGGAGAGATTCGACGCATTCGCCAGAAGTCTACCGTCCGAGAGAGAGGTCACTTTCGGCTCTTTACCAATCACGCTAGCTAATGCTCTCCTCTGATGGATCATGTTGCCCTTGGCAGACATGGTGCCATCAGTGAAGCGAATAACAAGGAAGCGTTTGAAGCCAGCGGGCTCGAAAACCCAGGTAACCAGTGAATTAGGGGCCCCGGAATAATCGAGAAACCGCTCTGCACCCTTGCGATTTTCGTCTTAGTCAGTGACTCCCCATCTGCGAGAGCACCCGGGCCGGACGTGCTGATTTTTTCTTGGTCGCTAAGCGAAACGGCAGCGGACCGGACCGTCTCCGTGGCTCCCGCCGAGGCCCCCCCCCCGTCTTTTTTCTGTTTCTTTTCTTTTTACGAGGAGGGTGGAGAATGAATCTGCTTCTTCCCTGCGCCGGCAGGAGCCACTAGGCCAGATGGAACGGCCTTAATAAGAACCTTTTCTGAAATGGAGAAGGTCCTGGCTGTCCCAGTGGCACCAGCAGGGGGGGAAGAACCTTCCTCTCCTTGTAACAGCTCTGTGACCCGAGCCGTCTGAGGAGGATCTTGCACAGGGGCGGACTCGGGTTCAGTGCTTGGCATCGAGCCCAGGTTCGACCCCATGGAAGGTCCTACCATCTGGGGTCGGTCACATCAGGGACCCAGTCCATCTTGGAGGGGGGGCGCTCTATGTGAGCCCCTCCAAAACATCACTGATCCCATTCGAGGTTCTTTTTTTGCCTTCTAATGCTGGCGAAACGGCAACAGTCGAGGAAGAGAGGCGGGAGGGGGGGGGGGGTACAGTGCACGCCAGCTGGACTTTAGAGGGCACACGGGCCGACGGGTCCTGTCATTCCTTGCCCCCCCCCCCCCCAAGGTGGTTGGCCCTATCGAGCCGCTCCCACCGGGAGCGATCAATTATGGGTCGCTGGCGTGCTGGTAAGAGGAAATCGCCCTGAGGGGGGTGAGGGAAAGTCCTCTGCACCCGTAGGCCTCCTCTCCAGTCAGAGAGGTTTGGAGGGTTCACTGAGAAAGCACAGTGGGAAGGACCTCCTTTTCTGTTTTGAAGCTGCCCGAGGGCGGCTCCGGAGATGGTAGAGGGGAAGGAAAAGGGAAGAGTATTAAATTCAGAATTTTCATATATGGGCATCGGGGCCCTATTATTATTACGGGACGCACACGCTCATCACCCCAAGCATTAGCCCGCCATTTGGGACCACTCCCCACGCCCATTGGCCAGGTAGCCCTTCGACTGGTCGTAAAATTGATAGATCTTGAAAGGAGAGAGAAAGGCTATGTAATGAAGGTGTGGGTGGGGGTGAAGCAGGTTGTAACCCCCACCCCCCACCTAACCCGGATATTAGGGGACTTTGTCCCCTCCTCCCTCAGGCCCGATCAGGGATGGTTAGGTGAGAGGAAGGTGGTCGGTGAAATTAGAGGCTGACGAGAGAAAGTTGTGGGAGGTTGTAGAGAAAGTGAGGAAGTAGAGTAAGAAGACAGGGTGTCAAGAAGAAGGAGAAGAGGCTAAGCTGGTGCCGGACGGGGCGCAGGGTCCGATCAGCACGGCCGCCAGGATAGCAAATGACCGTGGACGTGGTTATGAAAGAGAAAAGAAAACCACTCTTTGCTACGATTTAAAATCGTCTATTGACAAGAGCTCGAATTAAAAAGAGGAGTGGTTAGAATAGGGAACTTTCCCTTCCTCACTTTTCTTGGTACTACCATGAACGCGAAGTGAATCGCGTGTCTTTAACCACCATCACTCAATGAAAGAGTCGGGGAGCTACCGCTCAAAACTGGTTTTATGACTTAATATCTGTGCAAAGTAGGAATACCATGAACGCGGACTCAATTCGCCCTCCTAAACCACTATGATACATCGAATAAAATTAGTCGGGAGGGCTTTTTTTTTTAGGAGTCCATCTGGCAACTGCCTAGTCGGGCAAAAGTCGCCGTAATCACGCTAGAGCCTAATACTAGGCTAGATAAATAAACAGACAAAAAAAACGAAATAAAGAAACAAGCGAGGAGAAGGAAGCACGCTCCGGCCTCGGGGGTAGGCCCGCTCCACCCAGCGCAGGAACATTGTGACCTACAACAGTCAAATAGAATGGAGGAGGTCAGCCTCCTCCGAAAAGTCAGATAGTCCACACGTACACGAACCCGTTCCGAGTACAAGGGACAAGCGGTAGCGACCCTGCTCGTCCCGATTTCGGGGCAGCCATAGTGGGGAGGTAGGACTAAAAAGGGGTTTTTAATGTGGTGGGTAAATATACCATGAAAGCGAACTCAACTCCACGTCGTCACTGGCGGACTTCGGGGCGGAACGGTGTCCGCTCCGAGCGGCAGCATTTTCCTTTAAAATTCAAGCCAAGTGTGCGTTAGTCAAATATCGTCCAGTATGTATTTTTTTGTTTTCTTTATCCAGACAAATATGATTTCATTATTATTATAGACGAAAAGAAAAGAAACTGGACAAAACCTTTTCTTCATAAATTTTAAAAATAAATTGTAGTGTATTTTTAGATGCATCATGCAAAAGTGAGGGAGTGAGTCTTTTAGCGGGGCGGCAAATTCTAGGACCGTCCCAAGCGGCACAAACGCTAGGCACGCCTCTGCGCGTCGTAAACCGCTATGACCCAATAAATAAAATGAGTTGAGGAATTAGGGATAAAAAGGGTTTCAATGTACGATAATCAGATGCTGTGCGGTAATTAATCTTGGGTCAGGTCGATGGAGTCGCTGGATATTCAATCTCTCGCTCGTTTCCGAAATCCACCTGAAACTCACCAGGTTGTGACGGATACCATCGATCCGGTAGAGGGCAATGAACGATTCAAGATAAAGGGACAATGAGAGGAGGGGGCGGGGAGCGCACTCAACCCTTGTTGCATTACATATTGGATGCTTATTCCTTACATAATAGTTATTAAGGTGGTTCATCGAAATTCCAAGAACACGTTTACATTAACGCCATCATTCCCTCGAAAAGGTTAGCTGATTACACAATGATGTCGTTTAAAATTCAAAGACTTCTGACTATTATCATTTGAAATATTATCTATATAACTCAAAGGGAAAACCTTTCTTGCTTACCTGAGCTGCAAAGGTCAACATAGGCATTGGGTTGGTGACTGGAAATGAGAGGACTCGCACCACGTCTGACCAAAACAAAGATTCTCTTTCGCCCACTGCATCTTTAGAACAAAAAACACCTAAGTTATTGAACTGAAATGCTATATTTATAGGTGGGTTTAGTTGGGCATGGAGGATTTTCGGTTCAGTAAAAAGAAAATTACGATCAGCATGTATATAGGTCTTTGAATTGGGTCTCACGGGTTTCCCCCTTCCATAAAGTACAGCTAGTGTAAAGTTGTAAACACTGAATATACTTGCGCTGTTCTCACTTCTCCAGCACAGAACAATACATCACAAATTGGACGTGCAACCACCACCCACCGAGCGCAAACAATACACTAGACCAACACACCCTGAATAGCTTACAACTCAACATAAACTTCAACCATCTACCTTAGACATGCCGAGCTACAAACTTCCTGCACGAACACAACATACACAATCACTCATCCATGAAACAAAGTTAACTCACAACAAAACTCCCTTTCTACCACTATACCACAGACGAGACATTACACACAGAAAACAGACAGATAACTATAGTTCACAACTCTATACCGTTTACCAACACCACCTCACACACCGAGACTCATAAACAATGATGCACACACAAAACTACAATCCATCAAGATTAACATCAAAGGCTCAGAATACAACCTTATAAACCTATGCATACTCACCTCCATAAATTACAGGACTCCTCCATAAACAACTACCAAACATTGGAAAAAGCATTACACCACTAACCTAAACTCAAAACAACAATCTGAAAACTGGAACAAATAGATACAATAAACCACAAGACAAACGACACAACTTTGGAGAACCTAAAAAAAAATTCACATCAAACACAACTCCGGCTCCCACACACAAATAACTAGTGACCCGAAATAACCAAATTGCAACATCATGAAACACTATTCCAGCATTAGCTTCCTTCCCGTACATAGAAAAATCTACAGGGAAATAAAAACAAAAAAAACATCAAGCCCATTTCACCACACATACTGTACTCAAAAGCCCAGACAACATAAACCTCAAACACCTTGGCTAATCGGCAAGCTCCCCCATCACGAAAATATTCAATCACTTATAGCTATATAACAACACCCCTCCACCCCTAGGCAAATCACCACACAACTCATAACGCCCCGTCTCACTATCTCAAAAGACAAAACGATTTCCGAATGGACAACTCGACCACAACCTCCTCACTGACTTCACACAACACATACTTAATGGCTTCAACAGCGAGCACCACCTCCCCTCCATGACACAATATCAAAACACATACTTGCACAAATGCTGAACACCAGCTTAGCCAAAATAGCTAACAAACTTCAACGTCGGCCGACTAGGTGAAGTGACATACAAATTACGGATCCGGCAGCTTCACAATGAGGTCTCCCAAGGAGCTATACTCAGCCCTACTTTTCAACTTACTCACTCCTGACAGCCCGCAATCATCAATACCAACACCTACGCAAATGACATTTCAATGACTGCACAACACCAATTTGTCCGTACAGCAAGCAGAGCACTCCAACAATAAATACACACTGGAACACTTGCTCACACAAAACCCATGATAGCCTCAGCCCACAATCAACCATCACACTCTTCAGACCAGACTATCATGAATCAAACAAACCCCCTAAAATCAGACTAAATGGACACACCACCCCCTGGCAATTAGACTACACACTACATGACATTTAAAACTCATGTCACCAACATTCTAAAAAATCCCTGCGCTTTTCTCAACTGTAGATTCGCATCTGCCATCTTCCATCTTCTTTACCAGGCAACCCAGAGGGCTGACATGATTCCTGATATGTAGTCAGTGTGGGGGAGAACAGACTGGTCACTCGGTCCTCTTCGGCGCCTTCATTCCCCGCAATTCCTACATGTCCAAGAACCCAGAAGAAGATAAGCTCGACATCCACCCGGATTGCGGCAACCGTGATGTCACATATACCATGAAGCAGGGGGTGCAGAGATTCCAATGCACCTAGAGCACTCAGTGAATCGCCCCAGATCACAATCCGGGCTCCGAACCTGGAACGTCGCATTATCTCCCGTACCGAGCGGTATATTGAAACCAGATCAGCCGTGAAGACAGAGGCAGCGCCTGGTAGAACCCCGGCCATAAAGAAAACCAACCCCCCACACCTCCAAGCTGAAACAATACTACTCCCACTCAACGTTCACATGGACGTGATCGGAGCACAACACTTCAACAGACCAGTGAACCCATCACATCTCAACCACAACCTAGCAACGAACCCCCCACCACTTAGAGAAAAGAGAAGCCCCAGCACATTACTTCCAACACCTGTTCCGGAACCTACACCTACCAAACCACATCTTACCACCCTCATCCAAAGAAATATCAACACTCTACCACCCAACAATATCTTAAATGAAAAAACAACAACAACCAATCAGAGATATAACTACACCAGATTCACCCTATCCCAACTAAGGTCAGGCTATTCCATATTACCCTATCACCAACGTACACCAGATGCACCTAACACCTTGACACCACCACCTTGAATGCCTGAACCTCAGAAAAATACCAACAGTCCAATATCTCCGTCTGTCCTGGGGACATGGTGGCTTTCCTGGAGGCATCCCACCTGGCACAAGACAGGTAGGGGGTGGGGGCTTGAAAGTATGTAAAAACGCTTAAAATCAATCACAGAATTTAAGACAAAATGTTTAATGATCCAAGTATGAAATAAAAAGAGCAAAGGGGGTGGCATTGTTGTTTAATCCATATAATATTATAGAAGGCAACGAGAGAAGCGAGGATATGAACAAGTTTAGGTAGGGGCCTAGTTCCTTACCGGCATGGTTTAGGATAGCAAAAATGCACTCGTTCAAGAGAGAACTCCGGTGACGCAAATGCAAGACTCCTTTAGAAATGGAGGTGGCCAAAGGCAAGAGGAATCTTCGAGATTGGTGAGTCCCCTTGAGCCATTTGAGGAGGGCGTCCCTGCAAACATCCTGAAGGGCAGCAGGGGAAGCGCCACCTCCAATCAAGTAGACAGCTTCCGCAGAAAGCATGAGCCCTTCTTCGGTCTGGGACGCTTCGGGCAACCCTTTGTTTATGGGGCAGAGAAAAATCAAGGCATCGTTTTTTCCACGAGGGGAAATCCTATTACCCGACCCCTAACACTAAAGATATATATATATATATATATATATATATATATATATATATATATATATATATATATATATATATATATATATATATATATATTGGTGACTGACAAAGGTATTCGAAACGAACTTTTCCCAATAGGTTTAGAGTAGGTCCTTAAGGTCCAAGAGTGAGGGAAGAGGATATAGTAGCAGACGGATCATTCCATATTTAGGAGCAAACATCGAGAAAGCTTAATCACCCCTTGCGGCACGGATCACTACAAGGTACAGGCAGTAAAGGGGAAGAGCTAAAACGTGGAGATATCATGGGCCGAGGTAGGTTCAGAGATGATAGGTAAGAGAGGTCGTTGCATTCAAGATCTTTTAGGTAAAAAGAAAGGAATTTGAAGAGGTTGCAGGAACGGATAATAAGACTAGTTCAAGGAGCGAAGGGGTTCACACGACAAACTTCCTCAACGGAGAAGAATACAGACTGCGAAGTTTATGAAAAGTTGAAGGGGTATAAGAATAGAAGCAAGGAATCTTGCTAGGAGGGACTTACAAAAGTTAGGGGGCGGGGAGTTAACGAAGGCGTGGGTCGCAATATCGAAACTAGTATGGCCAAAGTGAGAGCGGATACGGCTAAGATTACGGGGGAAGCAAGCAGACAGCGTCAGAATAGGAAACTGGGGAACCACTAAAATATTGAAAGGGAGCAATATTTTTTACAGTGTGCGATACCTGAAGGAGCACCCATCAGCATCGCCTGTTTTATTATGACTGCGCTTCAGAAAGTCTGAGAACCTTTCTGTCAAAATGTGGGACACGCAGAAATTTCTAATAGTCGCGGCAAATTAGGAGGAAAGGTAGATTTGCGGGTCAACGCAATAGAGAGGTGATCGGTATGGGCGGAATCAGACAAACGCAGTGGCAAAAAAAAGCAAAATGGAATTAAGGAAAAAAAGGGCGGGAATGAAATCAAATGCTGCTGAGAGATCAAGTACTAGAATAAAAGGTGGGTCAGCACCAGCCGCTCGACGAAGGCAGCCAGTTACATCCTGCAGGGGAAATAGGTGAGGAGGAGGAGGTTGTAAAGAAAGTGACGACGCCCCTCCTCCCCAGGTAGTTTCAATTTAGTTTGAAACACCATGAACACTGGGGTAGGGAGAGCGTACTGCTTTTCCAGGTGACAAGTGCACAGTCTCAATCGGGTATCCTCCTACAGGTTGACCGTAGATAGATGAGTAGTAAAAATACAGATGTTTACGAGATGCAAATGAGGATCTAAGATGGGGAACGCGTTTCTCGAAGCCCTTGAGGGTGTTCGTGCAGTGAGGGCAGGTAGACTTCCGGAGCTCACCTACAGCATCGCACTTACGCAGGGAAAGATGAGGATCAATACAGAGAGCAAGAGAGGGAAGGACGCTTCTCCCCTTAATTGTGAAAAAAGCAAGGGAACAAATCTTTCAAAATAAACATAAGAAATTAACAACTAGAAAATAGGTTGGTTTTTTTTATTTGTTTTCAAGCGTGAAGTACAAAAGGGAGCAACCAGCACTGGAGCATTATGGTTACCTTCGATAACGATCTCCTCTATACGAGACAGGAGAGAAGAGTAGGTGTCTTCGAAGAGGGAACTCCGGGCACTTAGCAACGCTTTATGCCGTGTCGCCGATGTCGTAAGAAGACGGCAAAGGGTACGGACTAACAAGCGTCTTTTAAGTGGGCCGGACCGGTGGAGAGAGAGGTCCTTTTCCAGAGAGAACCCGGCAGCTAAGTGAAGAATACTGCAAAGTTACAAAGAATGAAATAGGTTTAATGAGGTTGACTTAAAGAAGTTCGCTGG
This sequence comes from Ceratothoa steindachneri, assembly GCA_963969495.1. NCBI lineage: Eukaryota > Metazoa > Arthropoda > Malacostraca > Isopoda > Cymothoidae > Ceratothoa > Ceratothoa steindachneri. The sequence continues at coordinate 79,231,401 of OZ018334.1, forward strand.
ACTGGGGAAAAAAACACGAAGTCGATGGGCGAAAATATTAAAGCGTATAGATTAGAGATTTCTGGAGCCAAAGATTATTTTTTTTATCGTAATCAAATTTTTCTGAAATGTTTTAATGTGAGAGGAAGTTGACCATCAATTGAGGTATTTGCATCGCGCATTCCGTTGTTGCTTTAGCATAATTTCAACCTAAAGCAGTCGAGGCGTGGTTGAATTCCTTGCAGCTCCCCAGGAAACGCTTTACGTGACTTCTTTGGAGTGACGACCTTGGGAGAATCCATAGCCACCTGTTTTGCCAAATCGTCTCTTTTTTTATTTCATAAGACAGAATTATAAAGATCCGGATCTTAAAAGTCTGTCAAGCGATGTAAGCGAGAATCGTCTCTCACCACTTGTGAAAATTCATTCATCATTTTTCTTTTGTATATTAATTAAGATCCATTGTTATAAATTACAAAATGATATGGAAGATAAAATCCCGACAAATTCGTATTTAGTCCATATTTCGATATTGTACCACTTTTTTTGGAAAGAAGAATCAATAATTTGATGAAAAAAAAGAAGGTTTGGAGCCGAAATGATGCGAAGTAAAATAGATCACACAAGTTTATCAGGTGTTCCTATTTCCGGTTAAGCACCGGAAGGTCAAAAGATGAATGTGTGGAAAATGGGACTTTTTTTTATGCTTCAGGGCGGAAGCACGCATTGTTTTCCCCGGATCGGTTTCTCTTCGCCATCAGCATCATAAAACACCCAACAACTTTCGTTAGTCTCCAATCAACCCGTCGATTGAGGTGAAGCGAGGGCGATCGTAGCGACAAAATCTACAAAGATTATAATAATCAAGTATAAATTTAGACAAAATTAGAGTTTCGCTTTGAAAATTAGTGTTTGTAGAGTATATATGACGTCAATATAAATTTGTAGCGCTAAACAAATTGGTTAAGATGTTAGAGTTGTTTATTAACATTTCCCGTATTTGGTCCTATGCAAATTCCCTCGAAGTTCTTCTCTATGGGGTGGATCTCCCACGGTGGGACACTCAGGTAAGGAGAGATTTGTTTTTAATTTAAAGAGAAAACCAATGAGGGCACCTCCCGCAGAAGGATCGGTAAAAAGAGAGGAAGTACTAGGGTTGGGAGGATGCCCTGCGCTTCCAGGTACCTGGTGTAAGTCTACACACGGTACCTCCCTTGAAAAAAAGCGAGAGAAGAAAGGTACAAATTCGAGGCCCTTATTAAACTTAAAAGATACCCCACTCGAACCCAGAAGACGAATTTATTTATGTATAGCCCCATAGCCGCCATGGGGGGACGCATTCAATGGAAAGACCCTCCTACATTTATTCTTCACTGAGCCTCTCCAGACCCCAGATACCCTTCAGTACATGCTCCTCTCCTTTGTTGCATGTGACTCGCAGTCGTTTGTGCTTTTCAATCTGCGCTCCGAAGACGTGGAATGTACTTCCGACCACTATGTATATGTAGTTCCTTTCCCTATTTTTGGCGCCCTCAAAAGAACATTGAAGAGAGACCTCTTCTCTTATGCTTTCTAGGCACTAGAACGGCGCTCTGAGAGAACCTGAAGAGTAGTAAGCGAATGCTTATTATTACAAAAGCTATTCCTCTAGAGATCAAGGATGAGCACTTGCCAACAAAGGAAATAAGGCGGGGGAATTTCAAGGGTTGGCAGACGGTAGTGCGAAGTGATGTCAGGAGATATCTGCATCTAATGACCTGAAAGCTCCGCTTAAGCGTTCAAAATATGAGTAATATTTTATAATAGGCAGAAGAAAAGTTGGGGAAGTTATCTAAATGATAAACTCATTTGGCCAAAAAGGCAAACTAAAGCATAGTCGAATAAACAAGAAGTGCATAGAAAAAGTTTGCAGGCAATAAGGCTTAACTTGACTCCAAGGTAATCAATGATCAATATTTTGTTGCTTTCCCTCCTTATATTTAATTATTAAAACAGGAATTATCCTGGGGATTGGGTGATGAGCCTTGCACATATATACACCAGGCATAATATTTCCAACTCTTTTTAAATTTTCCCCAAACTGAGCTCCATTGGAAGCCCAGTGTAAGTTATCTAGGCTTTGGTAGAACTTCTAAAGGGCTTTCAAACTGATTGAGGGTAAAGAGACTGAGAGTCCACTTGATGACTTAGAAAAGTTGTTCAAGGAATGTTTGAGGGACGTTGAAAAATATAAATATCCTTCCAACACTGTCCACATGGCCGCTAAGCATACATTTGTGCTTAAAATGATCCCCTGGGCTCCTGCAAACATATCTGACACTATCCGATTCAGTGATCTTTGCTGCTGACAGAACTGACCACTGTCTTGACTACATAACCTTTTAGCTTATTCCCATTCTTTGCACTGCTATAAAGTGGACATTTCTTACCATTTTACATATCATTAAAGACTTTGCAAGTTGTGCGAGGCGAATAAACATTGAAATAAATTTCCATACTTCAGTCAAAATACTTGCGTCTTCCTTGCCTGAACACATTGCTTTACATCCTCCATAGTACATGTCTCACGATGCTTGGCAAATAATTCTGCAAACAGTAGGATTGTCCAAATCCATCATACAAGCGTTATCCAAAGATGAGTGAGGAAGTTCAACCATGTTTACAATAGTCTCCTTTTTTGCATGGATTGCTCTTTCCTCTTGGGTACTTTCATGCAAACCTACAATTGTCAATCATAATGCCCAACTCCTGCCAAATAATGATTCACTCGGATGTAACAATTATAGGCTTGGAAAAATGAGTGTAGATTTTATATGATACCTTGGCTGAAAAAAAAAATGGTGGTGGTGGGGGAGGGGTGGATGTGATCAGAGAATAAACAAATTTGTGCACAAGCTCAACCTCTCAATGTAATTTCAAGCAGAAATAGGACAGATATTGTCAAATGGGCATCAATGACTTGAAATGATAATAGGGAAATCAATACAATAAATTATCAACTTTAGTAATAAAGGCATCAAATCACCACTCTACCTAATTAAATGGTCATAGGGATGGTAGGTTGGTACCTGCTCTCCAGGATAATAATCCCGTAAATGCATTAAATGACTATGGATCGGATGATAGGACAAGCCAACTCCAACCCCCATGTGGGGGATTGTTGATAACGTGTTGGAAAAGCATAGATTCAATAACTATGTGACAGAAGAGTCCTAAGAAACTGTTGAGAATCATGTATGATACATTGTGTGCTTGGGTCCCCATGCCTCTGGGGAGGGGCCGACGCGTCACACGATCGAAAAACAGCCACAAAAGGAAAGGTCCGGATGGTTTCGATTCTCTGGCATGGTCGGATGATAGCAAAACTTGTAGGACTGAGGCTATGAAGAGAAGTGATCATGTGTGGAAAGTACATAGTCTGAATATCAGAGTACTTTGCGAATTAGTAAATGGGAGGGCATACAACTCTTCTGAACGTGTTCCCATTCCCTAAGAAAAGCAGATTCCCTTGCAAAGTCGAGTAACTACATAGAAATGATTGCCTTAAAAACATGTGAAGCATAAAAATAATTGGTCAGCCAAACTTTAGAGTTTGAAGATTGAAGCAGAAACACAACAATACATTTTTCTGATCCAATAACTGTTTCATTTATTTCAGGTGTTGCTGGAAGTTTCCGAGAACCACTCAAATGAAACGTGGTACTTGGAAAAGCCACTCCACCGTTCTCGGTCAAGTCATGAAGGAAGAGGATCGGAAGTCAAAGTGGTGGTGAGGAGCTTTTATACAAGCGCTAGGGGTAATGGGTCAATAAGAACCCTCAAGACTAAATTGCATTCCATGCTCATGGCGCAATCAAAGACCTACAACTTAGGTGGCTTGATCGAAGGCACCTAAGGCTTATGCTGATGGAAGTAACCATAATATAAAACGAAGGGTTTGCGGGTTAACATAGCATAAATTCATGGATGACAAAAGCCACACAAGCCTATCAAAGGACATCTAAGTCAATCCCTACCTTAACAACCCACCATAAACTACATCCAAAAGATAGTTTCTATAACAACTCTACTATGCAATTACACTACATTATACGATAATATCAATTCATTCCCTAAGACAAGACTAAAAAACAACAATAACCTTCCCTCCCCATATACTCATCCAACCTACGCTTAAAGCCATTTAGATTTATACTCTCTATTACTTAATGCAGTAAATCATTCCAGAAACTACCACTTTATTTGTGAAAAACTAATTTCTATTATCCAATCAACAGAGCTGTTTTCTAAGTTTCGAGTCCTATTCCTAAGCTCCAACTCAATTAACTTTTCAAAATCTAACTTATCCATCAAAGAACAAATTTAAAAAGCTCGATCATATCCACCCTCACAGCTTCAATTTCAAAACTAAAAACTGGAACAATACACAAGAACAATAAATCACAAAACAAATGCAATAGGGATGAAACTTAAAGAAAGTACGCACATCATACTAAATCCCAATTCCCATACAAAAAACAGATGGATAACTAAAGACACCCTTCCCCCATTCACTCCTGACAATGTTAAATTAGCAATCAAATCCTGCAAAAACTCCAACGCTAGATAACTTCAAGGCGATGCTATGGATATAACATCGTTTGGATGTAGTCTATAGAGGAATACTGGGGCGGGGATTGACTTGGATGTTCTTTGATAGTTCCTTGTGTCATCTATGAATATTATGGAGGGATCAGTTCAATCAATCCCGAATTACAAATACCATTCCTTCAATATGGAAAACAGCACACATCATAATAATAAAACCAGACAAGCTTCCAACACAAACTCATACTGATCCATGTCATATTTGAGACTTTGTCCTAAGCCTTTAAACAACTCGTAGACAGACGAATAGGTACAGAGATACCTATCTCACAAACACAACAAAGATTAAGAAAAGATCATTCAACCACACTCTCTTAATAAACTTCAGCATATTCTAGATGGATTCAACTAACACTTTCTCCACCCTCACACCCAATACCAGCAGCAAGTGGCCTAAACAAGGCTTTTGACATAGTAGCTAAACAATCTGTAATGGCAGCCAGACATCAACTGTTCTGGCATTGTCACATCAGGATTGGTAGAGTGAGGAGGTATTCCACAGTTGCTCTTGACCCCCAACCTCTAACTCAACCTTTTTAGTGATTAAGTAGGACTGTGGTGAAGGTTTCCTTTTTCTTGGTTGGTTTGCATTTTCACTGTTATGGCAATTGGAGGAGAGACCAGTTTGTTATGATTTCCCTCAGGGCTGTCAGTAGTGGTCTATTGTTGTTGTGTCACAGTTTGTTGTTGCTGTGTTGCCTGTCAATGATATCAACCGGCTGCTTATTTTAGGTTGTGAAGTGATTGATGGTTGTTGAGTTGATTTTGCTCTTCATTGTGTTTGGTTTAGCTGTCTGTCATATTCTGTGTATTTTGCTGAGAAGACCCTGTTAGAAGAGGCCAGTCAAAACAGATTCATTTATTTGTATTTAACTACACAATCTTCCCAAAAAAATGGCTAAGACTTCGTCTTTGGTAGAAAAGGACAAGTAATACACAAAATAAGTAAGCTACCACTTCATAACAGTGTACATCTCCTACTTTTCAACCAATTCACTAACAACATTCTCCAAACCATAAACAGCAAGTATCCTAACAAATGTATGATGATAACATCACAATGTCAAAATAGTAACCAAAACACTACCATAAATACACTGGATCAATGGCTCACACAAACTTGAATGACAGTCACTGCCTTCAAATCATCAGTCACGCTATTCACTCCAGATTTTCACAAATCAACAAAAGACACAAAATCAGAATGAATCAACAAGTCCCAACTTTAAACAAAACTCCCACCTTCTTGGGAATTACACTTAACACTCACAGGATCTTCACTACACACAACTAATTTTACAAAGTTACCAAGGAAATCAATGCTCTAAAAGCACTAGCAAACACCATTTTTGAACAACAAGAGTCACTAATAACACTACACATATAATTCATCCACATTTCCATCAATTATGCTGCACTAGCTTGGCACCCAACACTATCCAAATATAATACAGATAACCTCTAATCAGTACAAAACAAAGCACTCAAAATCATCCCATGATGCACACAAACCACTTACATACCGTACTTACATGTTGAAACCAATATCCTATCAGTTGGAGTACAATTATGAATTGTACATATTTTAAGATTGATATTATTCTATATTGTAGTTTCATGGTAGAGCTTTTGATGAGCCTTGAATGGTGATAACTTCAAGGCAAAGTTATCTTTTAGATGTAGTTTATGGAGGAATGTTGGGGTGGGGATTGACTCTGATGTACTTTAATAGGCACTAGTGGCTTTTGCAATCCATGAATGTTATATGTTAACTAAACACAATATGAGACCAACACTATTTTATTTTTATTCAAAATTCGAAGTGCAAGAGAAGAAGGCTGTATCATGTAGAAAGTTGGTTGGTTGCGTCGTGGATTGTCTATGAACTTTTTTTCCAGGGTATGAATTAAATCCAAGACCTTTAGTTTTAAGTCTTGTACAATAACCATTACTTTATTGAGACATATTCATTGCATTTAGGTAAAAAAAAGGGGTGTGTTTTGATGATGAATTGAAGAAACTATTTTTCAGGTAGAGAATCTGCGCCCACTGACAAAATATGTCCTTTGTCCCAGCCTCATTGATGAGTCTGGTAAAGTGTGGAGTGAAGGAGAATGCAAAATGGTGTCTACTGGGGTTGATGTTGATTGTACAGAAGGTATGTAGCAGATAAAATGGTTTTAATTTTATCTTTATTTTTGAAAGTTGATTCAATCAATTTATTTTCAAGTTTGACATGAATCCACACATTGACACTCAAGAAATCATTGAAATGAAGACAAATTTGCAGAAATGTCTTATAGTAGATCTTTCTATAATATTGCAGGATATTTTTGATCAAGGTGCTATTGTTTGCAAAGTACCTTAATGATAAATTCTCTAGGTGGGAAAGAAACCGTTTTATGTTCATTGATTCAAGAAGAAAATGAATAAAGGATACTAATTTCTTTCAGCTGTTGTCATAGCTTCAGTCTTTTTTGGTCTGGTGATCTTTTTTGTTGGAGTGGGCTTTGTGGGCTATCGCCTTCTCCACAAAGGTCTACGCAAAGGATTTAATCTGCCAAGCCTTTCTGGCTCCAAGGAATGACATTGGAAGTACTTCACTGTCTGCATACAAAAACAATTTCCTCTCTAAATACGAGGGCAGGGGGGAAACTACAGTGACTTGTTTGGAATGTAACTGTTTCAATAAATTGAAGACTTTGTTTATACAGATTTACATGGTTTATATGCACTTTATGTGGCTTGATGATAATACTACCACTTGTCTCATGTATGTTCTAGGAATTCACATGATGTGTGAAATACATGTGAAGTACAGCATAAAGAATTAAAGGATTTAATGCTTTTTAGATATTTTCACAAGGCATTAAAAAATAGTGTTTACACCCACAATCACACAAATTCAATCAATCAAACATTTTGTTTATCTACCCTCAATAGAAAATACGAGGAAGCTCCTGTTCCCATCACCAAGATCAGTCCTACCTATCATCCAATCAATTCTTAAAACTCACCAGGAAAGATGTTATCACATAGCTAGTGAGTCTTTTCCATTCACCTACCACTCAATTTCTATACCAATCTCTTTACTAAAACTAAACATATCCTGCTTAAACCCATTGCTAAGTGCAGTATCCTGTTTACTAAAAATAAACTTACTTATGTCTCCCTTATTATAACCTTTTTACCCAGTTGAAGACCCCAAGCAAGTCTCCTTGGACTCTTCTCCTTTTTAATGCATGAAGATTTAGTCTCCTAAGCCTTTAACCATAAGGCAAAGTTCTTCAACCCATGAATCATCTTAAGTTTAAAAAAGGTTGGGGACTTTAGAGCCTGGGAGTGCAGGCATTTCTTTGAACCTGCTTCAAGTCCCCTTGTAAGGAATTAGTCAACCTACCGTATTGAAGTACAATAATATTAGTAGAAAAAAGTATGATTGAGAGCATTGCACAGAGCCATATTTTCATGAAAATTTTAAATACATAATAATGTGGAAGTGGTGGAGCAAAAACTTAGTCATTATTTTCTCTCTTGCCATCATTGAACCCCTTTATAGAAACTCATTTATTTATTAAGGCCACCCCAATCCTACAATGAAACTAATATAAAGATCGGAATGACTATCATCAAGGAACCAGGACAAAGATATGCATTTGTCACCAGCATCCAAGTGTCTGGAACTCTTCTCTAGCTCAAGGGAGGCCCCCAATTCCACAGAGGGAAGTGTGGACCAAAAGCACCATTTAAGAGGTTCGAGATGGAAGGGTGATGAGTATATGTGAAAGAAAAAAGAATAAGAGTTGTAATTGGCTATGTGCTTGAATGAAACTGCCTGTGCACATGCTAGAAACTTGAAACTGCAAAGTGATTGACGGGAGTGTCCTACAGCACCAACATATTTAGTGCCCATTCTGCCCAGGATTCAACCCGACTACTCAGGCATAGAAATCGAGTGCCTCATCAACCGAGCACTAAGAGCTCCATAGAAACTTGTGCAACCAGTATTGGTTTGCCCCAGCATTGCCCTTCAAGTACATAAGCTTCTAAGGCATATCATGACTCCAAGAACCATTCACAGTATCATGAATAAATTAAGGTAAAAGGTGTAAGTGCAGCTAACATCTGGTGACTGCCACCAAGGACATTAGTTGCCATAAGCAATATTGGCCTATTATTAGCTACATTAAAACACAGAAGAAAAACCAAACTAAAGCACTAAAAAATAAATTAAAACAAAAACAAACAATAAGCAAGCATCACCAAGGAGTAAAAAAAAAGAAGAAAAAAAAGAAGAAAAAAATAGGCCAGATTCCTCTAGAGAGTCGTATGGTCCACGAGTATGTGTGAATGAATCATTCCCGATCACAAGGGACAAGCGGTAGCGACGCATGTGTTGAAGATGAATGTGCCAAATAGTCTGGGGAGGACAAAGCAGATGGCGGTGCGCCCTGTGAGTGTGCCCAATTCGAAGACGAAAGAAAGCGACATAGAGCAGTTCACGGAAACAGTCGCGGCCCAATGGCATGCAACTTTATTTTAAGTTCCCACAGGCCGTCTACCATCTTCTTTGCCAGGCAGCCCAGAGGGCTGACCTGATTCTTGCCATCTAGTCGGTGTGAGAAGAGGGAAACGCTAGTCTGGTTGCCCAGTCGTCGCAGACTCTTTGGCGCTCTCATTCCCCGCAATCCATATATACCCAGGAACCCAGAAGAAGATAATTTCGATATCAGACAAGTTCGCGGAAAAGGTAGCATCGCAGATACATCGAACCAGGGGGTGCGGAAAGCCCAAAGAGGACTCTTTGTGAGTAGCTATACATCACTTTCCGGTCTCCGAACCGGGCACGACGCGTTATCTCTTGTAACGAATTGTGTATTGAAACCAGCAGCAGGGCAGTGAAAAACGAGGCAGCACCTGGAAGAGCCCCGCTGACTTAAAACAGAGTGGATACGGCATGGAAGCCAATCCGTGTACAGTGGCACGAATCTAGTGTCACATGATGTGTGCTCTGAAAAGGATGAACGCAATACTCCGGGCGCTGTATAAGTTTTGGGATGAGGAAAGAGGCGTTGCGACAAATTGTTAAAGGTGGTAGCCTCCATGTTGGCGTCTTGGGCAGAACCAGAGGCACTAGCGGGCCGAGAGCTACACCGAACACAGTCGAGATCATCAGCGGATGTAAAAAGAGCCGTTGGAGACTGAGCGCATGATAACTTGCATGACGCAGGGCAAGTGGCCTCCCCGCGGCATCGACAAGTAGGCTCTGCATAGGAGTCGTGAGGAAGGCTGTGGGCCCCAGACGGAGACCGGTGTGGTGGATCGAATTCACATTCCGCAATGCACGCTCAACTGCGGATGCATAAAACTCACATCCGTAGTAAAGCTTCGAATGAACAAAGGATTGATAGAAAAGAAAGGCAGTATGTGTATCTTAACGGAACGAACAATGTCCATGGCGCAGGTACAAAATATCATAAGGCGGCGAATATGAGCCTCCAGGTGAGGCGTTGGTCGAAAACAAGACAAAGGAAACGGTGCGAACCCACCACTTACAGGCGAACCACGTTTAGGAAGTGGTTCCGGTCCGGGTGGAGCCGTGGTTGGCCAAAGAAAACCGAAGCCTGTACGCTTCAGCATAGCGAGAGATTGGGTTCAATGCATGTTGGAGTCGACGCTCCAGAGTTATCATCTGGGCCACACCAACAGAAATCGAGGTGATGCCGTTGATGCTCAGGGCAAAGAGTGTGACACTGAGGACACTTTCCTGCGGGACACCCTCTTCCTGCTCCATTGGGCCGGAGAGGGCGCCTCCCACCCCTAAGCGGAATCGACGATCTGGCAAAAACTCAGATATAAAGATTGGGAGGCGTCCCCTCGCCCCCATCGTGTGGAGAGTCTCCATGATACCGTATCGCCATGCGGTATCATAGGCCTTCTCCCGATCGAAAAACACCGTGGCGTAGTGAGGTCTACGAAGGAAGGCGTCGCAGACAGCATTTTTCAGCTTTCTGCGTCCTCTTTTATCTTGCCCCCCTAATAGGGTTGGCCCTATCGTTTCCAGAGAGCGGTCGATTTTCGGCCGCCTGCTTACTCTCTTGACCGTCAACTGTGATACAATGAGGGGGGAGGGAGACTGCAATTTGTTGAAAGATGGAGTTGTCCATGGGCGACTCCACAGGTGGTGAGGGGAGGGGAGCTCCAGTGGTCTTTCGGCCTTGGCAGCAGGTAGGGACATCACGGTACCCACTGCCACTCGACTACGGATCATTCATAAGAGGAGGAAAGTGCTCCGGACAGCCAGAACCTCTGTGGATATGAGAGCGAGTGTGGAAAGGCGTAGGATGTTATGTAATAAAGGGAAGTAGAGATGGGCGGGTCCACTAACGAGTAGGGTGGGTGATCACCTATCATTATCATACCCGAGTGTTAAATGATCCCAAGATGGAATGCCGTACACCAAGGCACCAGGGTTACCGAACTGAACTCTATACAGGTGGAAACACCTCCTGGTACAAACTGCAGGTTAAAAAGGTTCAGGGGATAGCCATCATGATACTAATAAATAATATTAAGTAATAATATTAATCATTAACAATTATCATAAATAATTATAATACATAATAATGATAAATATCAATAATATATCATGATAAATACTACTAATAAATAATATAAAATCATAGTAAATACTACTACTAATAAAAATTAATAATAAGAATGATAATGCTAATAATAATAACAATACTAATAATAAAAAGTTAAATTAGTGTAGACTGGTGGTGAGGGGGGAAGCGCACCAACAACTTTCTAAGGCTCCACGTCAAACCCAGTCACGATGGCACCCAAGCCGGGAGGAGGTGCAGCTCCTTCCCAGGGACCAAGTGCCACAGGTTACAGGGTGCAACCAAAAGAGGGGAGTACTTTGGGCGGTAGGAGCGAAGAGGCGCTCAACTCTCTCCGCACTGGTAGTGGGAGAGAAGGGGTGTAGGAAGTTGCCCTTAAAGAGCTGAAAGGGAAAAGGATGAGATACAAGGGAATGGTTCAAAGGCACTAATTTGACTGAAAGTGAGGAGGGGAAAAAAAGGTTAAAAAAGAAAATGAAGATATGGCCAATTAAAATGAGGAGTAGCAAAATTAGGGGACAAATCGGAGCGCTAGGAACTAACGGGTACGCAACTCTCCTAACCTTCCCAAGAAAACCCTTGTGCCTATCTTCGGGACATTAAGGTATTTAGATTTCAATTTTATATTAAAAAGAGCAAGAAGATGTAGAAGAAGTGTGGCAAAAAAGGAGTTTTACCATCAATTTATACTTTTGATACCTTTTGCCACGAAATGGAGGTACTCGAAGAGGTGGTGTTGCTTATAGCTCCAGGGGAGCCGGCGACATCTCTGCTCTCTCAGACCCCTTGGGAGATTAAGGGTCCCCGTCAACATTACCACGATTAAATGGCGCCGCGGCTTCTGTGAGACTATCCTGAGGGACCGGCTTAGAGTGGAGGGACGCTGTTGCATACTGTGGGGATTTCATAGCCCCCCCCCCTCCTGTGCTATGAACTCATGCAAGAGATAGGAAATGGGAGTTCAATTGGAACTCGAACCCTCCACCAGGATTGCATCCAGGTCGTGTCCTATCCACTTGGAAATGACTGACGACTCTACCTTTTCTTGGCCGACAGGGGTTGGCAGGTTCCTAAAACCCCATCTTTGCTCCCTGGGGGAAACTCGAATAGGTACGAGGGTTAAGACGAGAAAAAATGGGCCATAAAGGAAACTCGCTTCAATTTCACCTACCTGAGGAGGGTGACGTCGATGGGGTTCCTGCTATCCATAAGGAGGACGTTGCGGGGGTCGCAACTCATCACGAACCAATTGAGGGTCGCCTCCAGGCTCTTGGCGTCGATTAAATGCCAATGGCAGGAGGAAGCGCGCTCGAGGAAGGGCAGCAGCGGACCCTTCGAGCCAAAGAGAATAAAACCATCAGAGGCGGAGTCATAGGGTCGATAAAGGAAGCGCCGGGGGGGGGGGGGCAGAGCATCCGAGAAAAGCAAAAATTAAAAATTAAGTCACAACCAACGAAGGCATCCCGTGGTTTTGCTGCCCTTTTGACCACCGTCTGGTTTTATTTAGGCGAGGACCTAAAGTTTAATGGAGTCAAACCACGGGTGTGTATACCAAATGCGAGCCATAGGAAAGTGAACCCACAATGGGACTCCATCCAACGACTAACCACACCGGATGTGGTTTAACCGCTCTAAAAAAAAGTGAAGCTGTTTCTAGTCGGCAAGGCCACAGCCCTCATAAAGAAAGCGAAAATGTGTGGGAGATACAGAATCAGAGATGATCACCACAACTTCATTGCCATAACAAGGATTAACCATCTCCTGGTGTTGGGGATTCAACCTTCGATCAATAGTGGACTAAACCTTACAAGTCGACTCCAAGCACAAATCATTGATCACCTTCCCAGCTCATCTTTCTCTACCCAATACATCTACTTGTTCGTACCACTTATATTCTTATTAATCATTTCACCAGCCTATTTTTTCGTTTTAACTTTCAACTCCACCGTGAGGCAATAAGACCTCGCCGATTTGGAACGGCAATAAAAAGTAAACAAAGAAAGAAAGATTTTTTTTAAATTCCGAAAACGTACATCATATGCCATTGAGTCATTAAATAGCGGCAGTGAATGTCGATGCAGTATTGAAGTTTCTCTCGGAAGTTTTCTTTTGACCTGCGGACCATGTCGCGTAGAATCGCAGCGATTCCCTGCGGCATTGCAAATTTCCTCGCCAGTGTTGGTACACTTGATTTCAAGTGTTCCCCCCCCAGAAAGAAAATCACAAGGGGATAAATCGGAAGACGTAGAGGCCACCCGATATCACCCAGTAAACAATTTTCGTAGAATTCTGAAAGAACGTCGAGACGTATCCGATGTGGTATCATCTTGCTGGAACCATACATCTTACGGATCATGATCGTTGAGTAACTCGGTTAACTTTTGGACAGAGAAAATTCTCGATCAGTTCACAATAACTACCTGACGGTCACTGGAATGTGGAGTGGTCGCTGATGGAGTTCCCGAGGGTTAGTGTTAGACAAATATCTAAAGTTGTTTGTTGACCAACTCCCATAAATGCAAATGAGCTGCATCACTGCGGATCAGAATAACGGTTGGGGGGAATGCTTTGAAAAATGCCCTCATACAAAGTGGTCCGGGTTTCATAATCTCCCTCCCTCATTAAACTCCTGCACGACCATCATTTTGTATGGATGCATGTGGAGTGCCCTGTGTAAAATTCTGCGGCCATTTCGTTCAGACACGTGTAGAGCAGCCGCGTGTTTCCGTGCAGTTCGCCTGGGAGACTGATGTATCGAAGCTCTCACAGCTGCCACATTTTCCGGCCTTGTTGCGGTCCTTGGTCGGTTGGGACATTTCCTTTTAAAGCTGACCCTGTTCGTCTAAAGTTCGAAATCCAACGACGAATTGTTTTTCTCTCCGGAAAGGAATCATGATGCCCGAAAGAAAAGCGTATCGGTAAGGCACGCTGCGTCGTTATCAAGGATTCCCCATTCTTGACATACTCTTCCACAACAAAAGCACGATACTCTCCACTCAACGCCATGTTGGTAACTGAAACTGCATGATCCCCCAAACCTAAAGCAACCATACCCACTGCTGTACCTCCCCCACAATCCGAACAATGCCCTTTCCAGATCGAGGAGGTCGTATTGACCATGTTCAACCTGAAACAACCACACCAAAATATAGCCATTCGCCAGAGGTGGGCGTTAATCCCTTACAAGATTTATTTTGTTTGTCCTTTTTAATTGCGGCAAATTTTTACATTTTATAGTTTGGGGACATTTTTGCGGTGATTTTAGACCAAAACAACGCTTTCTCTATTGTTTTTTTTAATAATAACGTTAACTTTCACTAGATTTTCAACAAATGGACTGTGCCCCACTCAGCCATTCCCTCAATCAATATTTTTCCACACTAAATTGTCTCAACATGGAAGTGGGGTGCTATGTACTTCCGCATTTCATCCAATCAGGGTTCATACCAAAGCAGAAGGCCCCAAGAACATCCCCTCCATGCACAACTATCAAACACAATATCATCCACTTCGATGAGCCCCTTCTCTATTAAAAAAAAACATTTACATAATTCACATTTTACGCGGCCTTTCAACTCTTCGCATGGTCGGACACTTATAACCAGGCTCAAACTTTCCACTCACACACCCGGTCCTAATTGTCCGTCTCAAATTGTTTTCTTGCACTGCTCTCAATCTCATTTTTTCTTCTCATTCCTCAGGGCAGTCTCACAGAAGACGCGGCCCCACTTAAATGTACCAACGTGTTTGTTCGTTTGAATGAAGGCTGTTTGAACATGTTCGATATGGTCTCTCTCTAACACTAACGTTTATTTCATGTAACTGTTTATATTCGTTTTGCAATGGGGGAAAATTGAATATGAATATCGAAGGAATATAAAACAAATAACATTTATAGATAAAAGTTGTACATAAAGATTAAATAGTCTATTTAAAGCTTAATTTTCGGCTGTTTTAAACGAAATCAAATTTGTCTGAAAAAACGATGGAACAAGAAAAGAAATGAATTGGTTTTGTAGCATGCATACAATATGGAACGGCTTTGATTTCAAGCTAATTGCATGTATTTTTTTGTGTAATAATAATTTTTATTGTGACGGAAGTGGCTCTTTAGAAATTCTAATCTTTTGTTCAAGATTTACCCAATAATAGTGGAGAAGAAAATAATGTAAAATTTTCCGTCATTTATGATGGCACGTGTACACTATTTCCAAAAGATTTTTGAACGGGATAATATGATCGAAATTTACGAATATTGAGTTAAACATTTAAATAAAATTAAATTATTTATACCAAACTAACTGCAGTCATTTGATTGATTGAAATTACGTGAATTTTTCACATACGGGTAAACTAGTAGTTTGGTTTGTGTTTATTCCTTTTGGTTCCCTGAAAAACTAAGGGTTTGAAAGGGTTATAAAATGTTAAATTTTGTGTAAATAAATTAGGTGCATATTTTGTGAATTTTTCACGTCCGGGACCCAAGAATATAATCATTAAATAGAATGAATATATGTGGTAAAATGATTGCATACAGTGTCTTGGGAATTAATGGGCAAGTATCGGATTTTGATATCGGAAATGAGACATGAAAGTCCCGATACCACTAAAAACAGGCGATACTACCGATACTGAGTACTCGTCCCATCACTAGCATACGCCATACCCACCTCACCCCCTGCTCGTCATCGAGCAGGTTTTTAACATTTATTCTGTGATGGATAAATTGAATTTGGGAAAGTCTTTGAATTGGAAGAGGGGAGTGATAGGAATAGGGGGTCACACCTTGAAACTCAGAAAACAGAGGTGTAAGTTGGATGCAAAATATTCTTTCACAAAGGGAGTGGTAGATTTCTGGAGTGATTTACCACAGGAGGTAAGAGAGAGAGTAGAAATCTAAATGTTTGCAAGCATAGGTTGGCCGGATGCCGGAGCGTGCTTCCTTCTACTTCTTGCTTGTTTCATTTCCTTTTCCTTTCTTTTTATTTTGGTTTATGCAGGTTTTTCTTATTGTTCGTTTGCTAATCTAGCCTAGTGTTAGGCTGTAGAGTGATTAGGGCGACTTTTTTCCTAGTAAGTGGGGGAGAAAGAATACCCACCGTCCACTGAGGGGCGTGTCGTAAAAGGTGACTAACCCCTGATAAAGGCCGCTGGCCTACGAGACTTATATGCAATGGGTGGCGTTGATGCAAACGACCAACACTGGCGGAAGCAGGCATGTTTAAAGCCCCACCCCCCGCCAAAATTCAAACAATATAACTAAAAACAATAATGGCAACTAAATATTTCACAACTACAAATAACAATAAGATAAAAAACATAAAAAAACGATTAAAAGGCCGTCAAGGGCTCAAGCAAAGCACGGGAGTCTGGAGGAGGGCCGCCAACTCCCTAAACTCGATCATACCCAAATCTGGTGGGGAGGTGCCAGCCCCGAGCACGAGGGACAAGTGGTAACGGCCCCGCTCGTCACAGTACCAGGACAGGAAGAGTGAACCAAACAATCCCAAAACTGAGACATTAAACTAAAATGGGGCATATAGTCTGGGGGGACCGAACAGTGTTCTAAAGAAAGGTTCAGGGAAGCGCTTAATCTGATGGTATTACGTGTTGTGAGTGTATCTGATTCGGAGGCGACAGAAAATAACTAGATAGTTTCGATGCATTAGGGAATCAGTGTATGGGAATAGTCAGGGTGCAATGGCACGTATCCTCAGTGCCATGTAGCACTTAGGCCTGGTATGAACCCTGCCGTGTAGTCCGTGTGGGGTACAGCGAAACGCAGGTCCAGTTTGTTTAGTCTTTGCAGAGAGCGTGTTCCCTTCATCAGCAGTAGCCTACATGAAGCCAATCTTGACATCCTTTAGGATGAGATAAGCAAGAGCGTCACGGATATTGCGAACCAGGGGATGTAGAGACTTAGCTCTGTGAGGGGCTAGGGATTACAAAACGGTCGACGAACCGAATGGGTCGTTGCGCCTAACATCCCGTACCAAACAGCTCGGCAAAGAAGGGAAGTAGCATGGAAGCCAATACCCACGGATGCGGATACCGCGAACCAGGGTATGTGGAGATTCTAATGCCCCGAGGGCACTGAGTAATTCGGAATGTTTATTGGAGATTGCATGAATGTTCAGTTGTAGGATGTTTAAGGTGTGTTATTCCAGTGTTTAGGGTATGTGGGAACATGGGTGGTATGTCCAATTTCTAGTGTAATGTCATGTACTGGGGAGGATTGAGTAGTATAATATGTAGGTGGGGGTCCAAGGCTGAGTTCGATATCCCCAGCGAGTAGAAGAGTGAGAATGGCTGTGTAATCATCACTCATTAGGAAAAAGGTGAAGGTATGCAGGTGGAAAAATTTGGGTTGGGGGCCAGTGACTATGGCCGGATACCAGGGGTAGCCAAAGGGTCGTGTCTCGACTACAAGGATCGAGGCGAGGATTGAAGCAATATCATCTGCGCCGTCCATCTTCATGACTGAAGATCAACGGACCTACCTCACAGTTTTTGATGGCAACCAACAAAACCACTAGATTTTTGCCCAAATTCTAGAGAGGGCGATGCTTCGTACCTGCCTAACAGTGGGTTCCATTGAAATTCGGACAAGAATATTCAGGAACAAAAGATGAAATTTCACTCTTATTGACGGCGAGAGACAGTCTTGAGCATTAAGGGGTGAGAGAGCGGGTGATTGGGTCGTAGGCGAAAGGGGCGCCGCTTCTGAAGTTTTGTGATCCATGTAGTTTTGGACAACCTCGGACCAGGGTATTTGGATGAAAACTGTGCCTATGAAGCTATGGCATTCAGGCAAATATTCATTGATGATCTGCAAAGAAAGAAAAGTGATTCTTCACCTTTAGATTCAAATTACTTCCCCAAATCTCAACTAAGTTTTGGAAAGTTTCCACTACATTAAATTTCAAGTGCCCAGTAGTTCAAGGCTCCCTTAGAAGGTGGAGCTATCAGTAGCTGAACTATCAGATCTCGGTACGGGAAACCTTCTCCCTTAATCTGCTCCTGGAGAGCTCTTAAAAACAACTGGAAACTATGAAGGCAGGTGTATACCAAAATTCAACATATATCCAGTAGTTGTCATATGCTTTATCTCGATATGGCGGGGAGGTCTTTAGAGTGACCTTGTCGGACATCACTTTCATTTATTCAGTAATTTTACAGCATTAAAAATCCTTAACCATAAATATGAAGAACTCACAAAGTAGAATGTGAAGTTAGCAATGGCTGCAATATCCCACACAAAAAAAGAAACAGTATTTCCAAGTACTTTCTAACTTTATTCATTGCCTTCTCAAGGAAAACTAAAAGAAAAAATGATTATGAGTGTATAAGTGAAACAAAAGTTTAGCATCACTTCTTAAACAAGAAATCACCATTGGAGAAGGGGGAAGATGG
The DNA here is from genome assembly GCA_963969495.1 of Ceratothoa steindachneri. NCBI lineage: Eukaryota > Metazoa > Arthropoda > Malacostraca > Isopoda > Cymothoidae > Ceratothoa > Ceratothoa steindachneri. Next base: position 79,250,066 of record OZ018334.1, read on the forward strand.
ATGGATTGTGCAAGTCCTTCGGTGCTCACTGATAGGTGATTGCGACAAGAGAAAGGGGAAGAGGAAATACTGTTTCATTTTTCCTCGGATATTGCATCCATCCTTAGCTATATGGAAACTTTAAACCATCCAAAAGACTGTCTCATTTCCAAAAACCTTATTAGTATCATGGTTTCCTTAGAAGAAACTTAGCTAGAGTTTACTCAAAGGCAATTACAAATTTCAAACTTTTGGCAGTTCCTTTCAGAGTCATCTCACATCAGCAAATCTTGCTCTTAAAAGGCTTGACATAATAGGTGAGAAATCATGCCTACTGATTAGAGAACATTAACCATTTTTTAAGATACCTTGCCTGTATTTACACTGGTATCCTATTCTCACTGTACACAGGATGATGCTATGATAAGCTGTATACCAAAAGTAATTCCATGAATAAATATGAGTATTGGATTCCTTTTCCATAGATACAAATTTCAAGAGAAGCAAGAAGTTCAGTTCGACGGAGCGTTATTCGCTGTTTACACTTGACGTGGATATGTAAAGTTTTCTAGCCGAATAATATTCGTGCTTTTCTGAATTCTTACGTTCGAAGCAAGGATATGCGAGCCGAGCCAGCCAATTTTAAAAACAGCCCTACGGTTGTCTTTGGAAAGAGTTAATACCACCTTTTTCATCTGTCACGCAAAACCGACATGAGCGCTTAAGCTCCCTACATCGTTCCCCGCCGGCGGAAACCGTGCAATCGTAGACCTGGACTGCTCATAACCCTCGTTTCAACTATGCCAGTCGACTGTGATATGGCATAATTGAGGAAATTGACGGAAACTGGTTTGAAGAGTAGCCCACAGCAGAAATCAATTTCAGAGGCTCCCCGGGATAAGGGACAGACTGCGAACTCTGTTGATTTAGTTTTTAGCTTTATCAATGGGGATTTACCGCCCAGGATCATAGATGGAGTAGCAACAGTCTCTATGCTATGGAGGATGCAGTCGCGAAGTAAAAAAAACCTAAGGGGGCGGCACCCCTGGGTGAAGAAAGTTGATTCGGCCTTCACCCATCATCAAGTCCGCCATAATTCACCCCTTGGGAGGATCCCTTCCCGGGTCCATCTCTTCATCATCCATCACCCCATCAATTACAGTACTGGTTCACGGAAGCACGGGGCCGCACTACGACGGGGGATACCCCTTTTCTGAATTTACATCTCGCTCACCTAAGCACATAACACATCACTCACATTAAACTCTCATTCACAAAACACAATTCGAGAAAGACTAGAAAAAAGAAGAGGACCAAATTGGAACAAGCCCCACCCTCCCCTTCAGGGGAGATGGATACAACGAAGAGAGTCCCCCTCAGGGGGATCCCCGGCCAAAGCTCAGGTGTGCCTGGTTCTATTTGAGGAACTTAAGGTTGCACTGATCCGATTGATTGACCTGATCAACGGGTACATAGCCCTCTGCTCAGAAACCAAAGACATGGATGAAATACTGTCCACCCGAGGAACGGAAGCCCTAAAGAAGATCGGGCTTGGGGCAAGAATCCTCCCGCCCCCAGGTGGCGGCCAATAGGAGCGTCATCTGCCGTAAGATCGAAAGCTGGATTGGGGAAAGAACAAGTGAGGAAATTAAGAGAGATTGAAGCACAAAACCCATGGGTGAAGATTAAGGAATTGATAAAATTTAATAACCACACCCATGTGTTTAAAATCACCTTCCAGACCACCGAAATGGCACAGAAAACCAAAAGAGATGGGCTCCTAGCTTTCAGCATGAGGATCCCATCCGAAAACATCGAACAGAAAAAATTCCACAACATTCAAATGTGTTTTTCTTGTTACAAACTGGAAAATCATACGAGCGACTCCTGCCCCAACAAGGACAAGAAGCTATGTTCTGAATGCGGGCAGGGGGGGTCATAGGCTTAAATACTGTGCCTCAACGACCAAAAAGTGCCTAAATTGTAACGGTGACCACCGAACTTTGGCACTAAATTGCCCCAGAGGAAAAGAGATAATAAAGAAGAAGGAAGAAGAAACTCGAGCCCGTAGTGCCCAGAGCTACGCGGCTGTAGAATCAAGACCCACCCAAACAACCATAAACCAACCTACGATGCAACTCAAATCCGAATTGAGCTCGAAGATCCTCACATGCGTCATCCACGCCCACATCGCTAATATGGGAAGCCCAGGAAGCTACGAGAGTGAACTTAATTCACTACTACAGGCAAACAATCTGCCTACAATTAAAGTACCTAAATCCCCGGACTCACTAAAAATACTCAATGAGTACAGCCTCATCCAAACCACCGCAAAAAGAAGTAAAGCAGGTCACATCTGAGGAAGATTCAGATGAATCCGAAGAGTCTTCAAGCGAGTGGCAATCCGAAGTAGAATGAAAGAGAGAGAACCAAGAACAAGATCGTAGAGGGCCTCCAGGAGTAAATCGAAGACTCCCAGCCCACTCAAAAAACAATTATCAGAAGAACAAAGGCATGAAAGTAATCCATGAAGAAACTACTGAAAATCCATCCCCTGCTCCTCAAAAGGTCCCTAACAGGGACCCCAGGCTGAAGAAACGGTAGATTAGTCCTCATAATGCAAAGAGACAGCTTAAGAATCTTAAGTATCAACACCGACGGATGGACCACGAAAAGAGTGCAATACGGTAACTTTTTCCAACAAATCGATGCTGACATAATACTCATTTCGGAATACGGAGTTAACACGGATAGGAACATAATCAAGATATGCAACTATGACGTGCTGACAGTAAACCATTCTCAAGAACGATACGACGGAGCAGCCATTGCGATTAAGAAGGGAATAAAATTCAAGCAACTCAGGAACTTGGAAGAATCCTACCTCACCATAGAGGTAGAAATAAGCCTGGGGAAGATGGTGTTGTCACGGGATACCAACCCCCAAGACGCGACTATTTGCCGAACCACACTATCACGAGTATACTCGGGCGAAGGGTCCCTACGATATTTATGGGAGACATGAACGCACGATGTGCCGAGGCTGGGTATACTCGAAGCAACGGTATGGGCAGATGCTTGAATACTCTCCTGGATAGGAACATCGTCCAGAGACTGGGCCCCGACTTTCCGACCTTCATCACAGAAAGGTGCGCCACCAAGCCGGACATCTGCTTGGCCAACTTCCTCTTACCCTTTAATTATCACATGAACCCTGAAGTAATACCTTGTAGCGACCATATAGGGATTACTCTTTATATCAACGTTAACCCTATATTGATACCATCACATACAAGGAAGAATTATGGCAGGGCGAATTGGGATAATTACGAGCGAATGCTAAGAAATTACATCCCAGCGAACCTCGACGAAGCGACGCTCGAGGAAAGAGACGAAGAAATGGAGCGGCTAGAGACCCAGATGATCGATGCAGAATCGATTCCCAAAAGTACATACAGAACGATCTCCACATACAAATGGACCGATCGTATGAAAGGTTTACACCGTGAACTGAAAGGATTGTATCAAGTGAGCATCAACACCGGTACATCCCGTGATACAATGTACCGTATGAGAGAAATAAAGGAAGAACTAAAATTCTAGTTTATGAACAACAAGGTGAGAAATGGAATGAAGCTATCGAAGAACTAGTTGGCGAAGCATCACCGAAAAAATTCTGGACGAAAATCAAGAGAATGAGAGTAAAGCCCCACAAGAAAAAGATGGAATTAGAAGACGACCAAGGTGAAATTAAATCAGAGGAGAATGAAATGGAAGAAATTCTCAGGCAATACTGCGAACAGATTTTCAGAATCAGTAAAGAAGAAAATGAAGACTTCGACATTGACTTTGAAAATCAGATTATAGACGAGCTGAACGAAATCTTTGAAAGGACGCATCCTAACCACCAAGTGAACAGGGAGGAAGGAGAAGAAGAAAGAGTGACGCTAGAAGAACTAGAAAGCGCGCTCCACTCCTTTAAGCAAAAAGCTCCAGGACGGTCAGGTTTCACAAAGTTAAACTTCGTCAAAGCACAGAGCTGCGTGTGGGAAGATTTATCCAACATCTTTAATGCCTGTCTAAATGTAGGCTACTTTCCCGACGCATACAAAACGGCAAAAATGATCTTTATTGCCAAACCTGGAAAGCCCACGACGAGGAAGGAGAGTTATCGCCCAATATCCCTTCTGGAACTTGGGGGGAAACTCTTCGAGAAAATCCTGAACAGAAGACTCGTCGAGCACTTGGAGGAAAATTCGCTCTACAACGAACAGTAATACGGCTTCAGAAAGAAGAGAAGCACCGAGATGGCAATAAATGTCATCACGGAAAAGATTGCTCAGGCGAAAAAAAACAGTAGTTATATCGACATAGTATGCAGGGACGTGTCAAAGGCATTCGATAAAGTATGGCTAAGGGAGATGCAATACAAGATCCTCCAGCTGGGTTTGAGCGCAAAGCTTGAAAAATCCTCTGTGATTATGTCATGGAGAGGTCGGCCTACACCAGTATAGGGCGCACAGACGGTCTCACCTTTAATCTACAGCCAGGATTGCCTCAAGGCGGGTACCCCAGTCCAACCTTATACTCGATATATACAGCCGACATCCCCACTAGCATAAACATCCAGTTCGCCGATGACATAAGTCAACTCATAGTTAGTGGATATAGAAACGCGTCTTGGCAAGCTCGAATGACTGCCGAGAAAATAAGAAAAGTCAACGTATATGAATCAAAATGGAAAATCCGAACTAATGGCGATAAATTCAAGATCGTCCCATTAGCAAGAAGAAAAACAGATGCGAGAGTGGGGGATACGCATTACCCCTACACGAAGGGCACTTCTAACGGGTACAGAACGCATCCAAAAAGCACCTTCGGCAGTCAGAACCCTCTATAGCTTCAGAAACCTCAGCCAAAAGAATAAAAATAAACTGTATCTGGCGCTAGTCAGACCCACCCTCATCTATCCCTCAGCATCTCTGTTCGGCGTCTCAAAAGCAGCAAAAGAAGAAATGCAGAAGATACAAAATAGGTGTATGTATATCATCACTAATACACGAAGGAGGGAGAGGAGGAAGCAAGTGGATCTGCACTGAGTAGTGGACATCAAACCACTCACTACGATCTAAGATTGTCGATCTTAAAGGAAAGAGCGTCAGATATGAAAGAGAAAATTAAAATGAATAGCACCGAGGAAATTAGAGCGTCATCAAGCTTGGAGACGCAATTGTCCCATTTTTTGCATAGGAAAAAACTATCGACCAAAACCGACGATGAAAAGCAACCGATAACGAAGAACCAAATCGATTTTACCTCAAAGCCAAAGAAGACCACAACTACCTAGTGATGACAATGAAGAATAAAAATGAAGAAAATAGGTAAGTACGAATCACAGAACACACAAAACACGAATACAAACAACCAACGATGAATATAACAAAAACATTTACAAATATCAAATAAGACACACGTAAGAATTGACGTAGAAACAAATAAAACATAAAAGAAACCTAAACAATCAAACTACACGTCAAATTAACATTAAAAGTTAAATTAGTACACGAATTCAAAGGTTTGAACGCCTTATATATATATATATATATATATATATATATATATATATATATATATATATATATATATATATATATATATATATATATATATATATATATATATATATATATATAATTGTGTACATATATAAAAAAACAACATTATTAAAACAAACAATGAAAGAGATTAGCCTGATCTCCAGGCACCTTTACAAATCTTGCAACCTCAAAGCCAACCACTATCTCTCCTACTCACCACTTCCGCATAATAATAATAAAGTTCAGTTCTTTTTTGGAATAGGCCCGTCAGCGAATTAGGCGTGCGAGCTTGACGCTCTTAAAGGTCACGAGTCTACAAGCCTATTCATAACTCGCATTACTAAGCCTTCGGATTCGTTTTAGCATCCCCCATCCCCTTTAAAATGAACTGCCTATTATTCTCTATATATGTACAAAACCACCATTTTTCCTTCCATAAAAATCTATCACAGGCGATACTTCTCCCCCATTATAGCGAAAATTGAAATAAATATGGTGTGTGAGGCAGCCCAAAATCTTACCTTTGAGAAAGTTTCCAAATCTTTTAGAGAAGGGGATAAATGGTGCCACGGAAGAGCAGACATCTTCATATGTATCACAGCGAGAATGTAATCTTTTATTGATGGCGAAGCGTAGGTTTCTTGGTAATAATGTAGAAGGAGAGAGAGAACCTCACCCGCTACAAAATAATGGAGAAAACTTAGATTTTGATGGAGGTCCAAAGTTAATTATGAAGAAAATTTATTATATGGCAAAGAATAAGGGATGACGATAAAAACTTCTCTTCAAATGGCGGGTAGACCACTTTTGAATCATTAGGTAAAAGAGGTGAATTAAAATGAATGAAGTAAAAGAAAAAATATTAAGTTGTGGCCTCAAACTAGCATTTTGAATAAAGCTTCACACAATTATTATCATTATTTTACCATTCATCGATTCCATATCATTTTACCATCTCTTTTCCTTCGACCTATTATGAGTGGAATATACATGGAAACAACATCAGTTGCTATATACTCATTTAAATTGTGCCTATGTAAAGTCATAACCAGAGAAATCACTACAAAAAACACAGAGTAATCTTATCTCACCTCAGGTCAGACCACTCCACTTAATTCCAACAATACAAGCACAGAATAAAACTTTGCCCCTCAACAACATCCACCAGATGCAATAAAATCATAGACCACATCAAACACCAACTCATAGACTGTCCAAACCTCACTACAAACATCTCTTTTCTTAGGGGCCTTTGGACCTGGGGGCGTAGTGGCCTTCCTGGGAGGCCGCCCACCTCTTAGAAGAGAGAGGTATGGGCGGCACCAATTAAAGTAAAAGTAGTCACAACCCAAAATTGGGGAAGTGGAAAATTTTTGTCATAAGACCTGTACAAAGAATGGTATCAAAATGTCCCATTAGAGCAAATCTTAAGAACGATTCATAACATAACAATTCAATGTATGACAAAAGCAATAAGGGCGTATCAGCGGTCATCCAGGTCAACATCCACCTCATAAGCTGCCTCTACAAGATCGTTCAAAACACTAATTAGAGGCATCACCATCATGGTTCGTCAAAAATTAATCATCCAGCAAAATATACAATATCAACAAAATAATATATACAACCAGGCAATGGCTTCACCCCTCTCCCCTACGGAGGAGCTTGCGCAATTTTAGCCTATTGTTAGGCTACATAGAAAACAAAATAAAAAAGCAACAACAGAAAAAAACACAATTTATACAAAAACAAATAAACGAAAAACAAAAGCAAGAAGGCGGAGGCCTGCCTCTCCCAAGCACCGGAGATTGCGACAACTCCAAAGCGTCCAATAAAATGGAGGCGACCAGCCTCCTCCAGAAAATCTACGAGTATGTGTGCACGAACCCGTCCAGAGCACAAGGCACAAGTCGAAGCAACCACACCTGTCCCGTCCTGGGTCAGGTAACATGTGCGAAGATCCGGCAGGATGGGGCATTTAACAAGAATGTGCCGAACAGCCTGGGGGGACAACGCAGTCATACCACTAAGATGTAGTGGCGCGCACCATCGGTGAGTCCAGCGAGTGGACCCAATTCAAAGAAGACAGAAAGCGACCTGATGCCGCTGAGGAATTAGAGGGTAGATCCATGGGAACAATCGCAGCGCGATGACACGCTGCTTTAAGTTCGCGTTGACCATATCCCATCTTTTTGCCAGGCAGCCCTGATTTCTACCATGTATTCAGTGCAGTCTTGCTTGCGTTCGGAGGAGGGAAGGAATTGTTGAGATGTCAGAGAGGGAAACAATTAACTTAGATTAACTTAGATGGTGCTGTTGAAGAGGTGGGACAGTTCTGCTACCTTGGTGATGTGCTGGATAGTGAGGGGGGAGCTGAGAGAGCAGCGAGATCCAGTGTGGCCGCAGCATGGAGTAAATGGCGTGAAATATCCAGCCTGCTGTTAAACAAGGGTATACCACTTAAGTGAAGAGCTCAAGTCTATAAGGCTTGTGTTAGATCTGCAATGCTTTATGGAGGAGAGTCCTGGGCCCTAACAGAGCAAGTCAAGAGAGTGTTAGTCAGTGCAGACGGGAGAATGTTGAGGTTCATGACTGGAATTACCTGGAGAGGTGGAATGAAAGATATAAGTCTGGTGCTGAAAACATCCAGGCTAAGATGGTTTGGACATGTTGGAAGTAATGAGGGTGAGACATTGAGAAGAATCGAAGGAATGGTTGTACCAGGCAAAGACCCCTGGCAGACTAAAGAAAACCTGGAGGAGGATTTACAGGCAATCATGCACCAGGAAGCAAGCGTTGGATAGAGACCAGTGGAACTCCATCATCAAACGTCTAACCTCATAAATGAGAAAGAAGATGCTAAATGGATAAGTAAGTAAGTAGTAGTATTCAGTGTGAGGAAGAGCGAAAGGTTTGTCTGGTCGTCCAGTCCTCCCGGTCTCTTTGGCACCCTCATTCCCCGAAATGCTTACAAGACCAGGAACCCAGAGGAAGATAATCTCGACATCCACCCGTCGCGCGGCAACCGTGGCGTTACGGATAGCGTGAAAGAGGAGGTGTAGAGATTCCAATGCTCTGAGACGACTTAGGGCGCTTTGTGAGTCGATAAAGATCATAATCCGTTCTCCAAGCCGGGCCCGACCCGTTATCTCCCGTACCGAGCGGTGTATTACAACCAGCTCGAACGTGGAGACAGACGTAGCGCCTGGTAGATCCCCACTGACTTCAAACAAGAGAAGATACAGAGTGGAAGCCTCGACACACCCTAGGACTTGGAGCCATCTATGTACACTGGCACGGATCCAGCGTGACACGAAGTGCGCTTCCTTTTTACATATAATTTTAGGACCCCATCTGGCGACTGCCTACTTGGGCATAAGTCGCAGTACTCGCTACAGTCTACGACTAAGATATATTAGAAAACAAATGATAGGTAAATAAGAAATAACAAGGATAAAAAAGCATAGGTTAAAAAAGAAACCCACAAAAACAAAACAAAGCAAAAAGGTAACAAGAAAGAAGCGCACTCCAGCGTTGGGGGTAGCCCCCCCCCGGAGCAGGAGCATGCGACCCACAACAAACAGTCAAATAAAGTGGAGGAGGCCATCCTGCTCTCAAAAGTCATAAAGTCCACAAGTCAGTGTGCAAGAACCCGTTTCGAGCACAAGGACAAGCAGTAGCGACCCCGCTCGTCCCGGTACCGGGACAGGTAACGTGCGCGAAGATCGCCCAGACTGGGACATTTAACAAGAATGTGCCGAGCAGTCTGGGGGACAACGCAGTATTCACAGTATGGCGCAGGCGAGCGCTCCATCAGATGGCATTGCGCCCCGCGAGTGTGTCCAATTCGAAGACGATAGAAATCAACCTGAAGCCGTCACGGCAATGCGGAGTAAGTCCATGGGAAAGTCGCGGCACAATGACACGCAACTTTAGGTTCCCATCTTCTTTGCCAGCAGCCCATATTCCGGCTATGTAATCGGTGTGAGGAAGAGCGAAAGGCTGGTCTGGTCACCCAGTCCTAGCGGAGTCTTTGGCTCGCTCATTCCCCGCAATTCCTACATGTCTCGACATCCGCCCGACTCGCTAAAACCGTGGAGTAACGGATATCGCGAACCAGGAGATGCGAAGATTCCAATACTACGAGAGTACTCAGGGCGCTTTTGAGTCGCTATAGATCACAATCCGGTCTCCGAACCGGGCACGTCGCGTAATCTTCCGTACCGAGCGGTGTATTGCAACCAGCTCGGCCGTGAAGACAGACGCAGCGCCTGGCAGAGCCCCGCTGACTTCAGAGGGGATACGGCATGGAAACCGACCCAACTGGTGAGGGTGGGGGTGAGACAGGTTGTCCCCCAGCCCCGATCCGGAATTGTTGGGTGAGAGGAAGCTGGTCGGCGTCTACCCAACCAATGTACAGATGCTATGTGACTTTTTGAAAGAAATTCCACTAAAATATTTGGTATTTCTTTGGTAAATAGGATGAGAAGAATCTGCTCTGCAGTTATCAAAGCAAAAACATGGATATTTAGATGAGTCAATATTTTCATTTTATTGCTCTTTAAATAAATACTTCTTTATTTCTTCATGTTTCGCTTAAAGTTGATTTATAATAACTGTTCGTAGGGAGCTAGTCACCTTTCAGGCTGTACGCCCAGTCTGAGGCAGACAAGACATTTCCAATTACATAGTTTATTACAAAACCAATTCCAATACAGCTGCCATATCCTTCACACACATTCGTCCGTCCGGGACTATGCCGAAGTGGTTTTCAAATCCATACTCCCTTGCGGTAAAATGGGGGGCTTTCCCCTGGGCCATAAAGGGCTCCCTGCGTGCTGGTTGGTGGCAAAAGAGAACTACCGTTCTTTTTATACCTTGCTCCCCAACGAGGTACGGTCCCTATGGCTGGCTAGCGATATTATCATTCTGATTTTTATACGAATTTCTTTATTCAACTCCCCAGGAGGCAAGGCTGTGTTTTTGAAACTCTAGCCACCCTGTAGGACAAGAGAAAAAGCTACTGTAGCGTGGTCACACAATTTTCAAGTGGATATGACACGACCACCCAACCTCGATGAAATCCTGCAGTGGGACCACTCCACTTAGATGTATTCTACGTGAGGTTAAGTTGCAATTGAACTTCCACTTCCTAGATGTTGCATTGACCCCTACCACAGGGTAGGGGGGTGCTCTAACCTGGTTCTTCAGGACAGCCTCACAGAAGGCGTGGCCCCCACTTAATTCCGGTAACGTTGGTGGAACATACAGTACAGGCTGTAGGATCAAAGACTTCCTCCCTGTATCTCCCAAGCGACCGGAGGGAGTGCAGGGGGTTATCCAGCCCTGGGGAGTGAGGCGACAACTTTTCTATATTCAATCGGGAAACGTCGTTCACGAGTGAATAAGAACGGGAGGCGCAATTAATTAACATTGGGTGAATTCGGCCTCCCAGTACTCCACCGCTCTTAGCTCTTCTAAATGAGAACGAACGCTGTCAAGATAAGGCGACCCACCTCTGTCTAGGAGTCGATTCGCCTTAAACCAAATTCTTCATTTACACAATCAAGAACCTCTCTTAATCTCTGCCTGTTTGTCTCTTTCCCTTTAGTGAAAATTACAAACCCCCAATAATGACGGACCTTCAAAAAAGCTGTGGAAAAAGGCCAAAGTTGAAGTAAATTTGCCCACGGCGAGGGTAGGCTCCGACAGGTCTCCGGGAATCCAAGGAAGCAAGACACTCTTGTCTAGAGTCAGCTCTTTAACCCATTTGGGGCAGGTATTTCTCGTTTGTCCTCCTAAGGGCGAAACCCAGGCTCCCCAAATTCCTTTCAGGGTGTTCCATACGTCTTGCCTTTCTGAAATGAAATGATTATAAGATGTCCATTAATGATAATACGATGTTCCAGACATTTTCATTTATTATTATAATATATATACACACACGAACACAAAAGGGGTACGGTTTAGCCAAGTAGAAACACCTCTTCCAATTCGCGCGTCTTCGCGGTGGCTGCCATACGCTATAGCTACCCGTGGTTCGGATCGTACATAAATCAGTAGGTCATAAAATGAGAAATAAAGGAATTTTAATTGGGTACAGATAGGCCATAAACCCCTCACCATTAATATATATTTCTTTTCAGAACACAAGGCAATATTACAAAATGCTTTAAGTAAAACGAAAGAAAATATTGGTACAAGATAGGTCACTAATATTCGTGTATCCGCCTTTTGTGTCAATGACACAACGAAGTCTAAAGAGATAACTTGAACAGATGTGCCGTGAGGGTTTCAGCTCATATTTCCATATGGAATTAAAGTATTAGCCACATGACACATCTCTCTACTCAATGGAAAACTTTAACGATCCATTACATCCAACTTTCTGCAGAAACTTTCATTGCATTCAAAAATATTTTATAAAAATTATAGGCACTAGTTGCGAATGATCTTGGAGAAATTGGAGGAGGAGGGGGGGGGGAGTTAGGTTAGCTTAATTATAGCTTGGTTTGGTTGTCACTTGCCGTAATTAGGCATAGGAAAGGTTAGGATTAGGTTTTTGTTTATGTTAGATTACCTAACCTAACTAGACGCATCTCTTTGTTGACTCGGAAACAGGTGCAACCTTCCCCCCCCCCAAATAAAAAACAACCCTAAAAGGTTACGAGGAAGAGCGAAATGGAACATAAAACACAGTTAAAAGTAGAAACTAGTTGGAATCGGTTTTGGCGGAGTTCCAATTGAGGGAACGTGTCACCGGCGACTTTACACGAGGCTCATGATTTCTGCCCACCGGAAATTAACCACTAAGTAAATGACAAAAAAATAATAACTATATCAAAAAGTTAACGAAGGCAAATAAGTATAACATTATCACCTCAAAGACTCCCTTACAGTAATATCTCGTTCATGCGTATGATCGTCTCTACAATCTTGTGAAGGACAATTATTTTCCTTAGGCAAAAATCAAGAAGCATCGATAAATAATAAGCATTCGCTAAAACAGATTTTGAACCATTCAAGAAAAATGGGTTCTAGGTTTATATGTATTTCTGGACAGGTTTCTATATACCTTTTCATTATCCCAAATATATTTTAAGGTGTATCCTTCCAAGATATTTCTAAGTCAATTCCAACCTCATTTCCATTGCTTTGCTGTGCCGCTCCGTATCTTTCACTATACATAACATAAATGATTATACCCACTTTTATTTCCTTTTTACCCCTTCCCCCCTGCTTACGTGCATCACACCCTCCAGGCGGAGATGCCATCAAAATAGTCATCATATAGGAACATGACATCATAGCGACAAGTGTTGTGGCGGGGTCAGCGTCTTTTTTGTATTTATAGTAGAGGCCATAGAAACCAAATTCCAGTCTCTGGCGTATGAAGTGAGAACTCAGACAATCGATAGTGTCTTTCACCTGAAAGAGAAGGTAAGAGAAAAAAAAAAGCTTTGCCAAAGCACAATAGACAGCTTTCAATTACTAAATATACATGGACATTACTTCAAGCCAGACAAATTGGAAAAATAAATCTAAATTCAGTCCAGTTCGAATGATACTTCAAACATAAAATAAATTACGTGATATATTTTGGCAGTTCACCCAAGAAGGGCTTCAGTTCTGCACAATAGTAATCAATATAGCAAAGGCTTAAATTTACTCTACAAATAAAGTCGAGTATTCAACTAATAATTTCACTCAAAAGATGCAGGTATGTATGATTAAAAAAATAATGACATCGTGGTTGGAGAGATATATAACTTTTGAAATAACTTCACTAAGGAATCATAACTCAAAAATTGTGAATTCCTACGAAAAGAAAAATAAAGCGAGTAAAATACCCATAGGAAGGCGCTTTTTTTAATTTAGTCTCCACTGGCAACCATCAATTAGGGCAGGGCAGCGGGAAAAAAATATGCAGCCTAGCTTTAGGCTAATTCAAAGAGACAAAACATGAACAATAACAAAAACAACAGAAAGGAGAGAAAAGGGCATGCTCCAGCCACTTCTAAATCCCCTTGAAGACTCGAGAGCTTGAAACGAGGGACAAAAGCATAATAATTGGTCCTAATTTAAGAGACTGGGAATAAGGAATTTAGTAAATCAAAATTTCTTAATACATATACAATTGCAATCCAAGAATATGTCTAGATCGAAATTACTTAACATACAATTGCAATCGAAGAATACTTGAGCAAACAGAAAGGAGACTTACCATCTCAGGGCTCAAAAGCACTTGGAGGCGAGCATATCTTCGAATGGATTCTAACTCCTCCCCCTCACCCATTTGGGAGCCAAATTGCGTCACTCCATAGGAAAGAACGTTCAAGAGATCATACCAAACGCTTCTCCTCACATCGCCGCAGTCCTGAGAAAAGGCAAAATTACACAATAGCAACGAGGCCGTATGCTGCAGAAATTTCAAAGAAGAGATTTGTGAAGAAAGTGATAAAGTTAAAGTAAAAAAGTGTGGAAGATATAGAGCTGCAGATCTTATTGGAGGCATTGGGCCTGGAGGAAACCCAAGCTTCCAGATGTCACCTGACATACCCGTGCAGGTGGGTAAAATGATAAGGAAAAGAAAGATGGAGGCAGTGGAAAGTGAAAAGGGCGGGAAGAATGAAGAGACGGTGAAACCAAACACCCTAACGAGCGAAGAGGGAGGGAAGAACCGATCCCCCCCTCCATTCCTGGCAACAACCAGGATGAAAGCCAGTTTTTAACCAGGCTGCAAAATCAGACGCTGGCCAAGTAAATAGGTGGGAACAGGCTTGTAAAGAAAGGATGAAGAGGGTGAATTTGAAATGTCTAGAAAGGATAAAGCCCAGGTAAACTCAAACTAGTTTGAGCCTGCCGGGGGCACAAGAGCAAGAAGGGCATGCTGCTCCTCCTCCATGTACCAGGTGTATTTTCTTCTGGTGGCTGCCTGCAAGGGCACGGCGGCCGAAAATATTGAAAAGCATATTTTTAGGCTAAATTTAAAAGTAAAAACAAAGAAAAACACACAAAAACACCCAAGTTTTTTGAGGGCACTTGTTTGTCAACTGCCTACAGGAGCATAGTCGCCGAAATTATATGGAAGCCTAATTTTAGGCTATATTTCAATTAAAAGCCCAAAACATGACAAAAATAACAAAAGCCAAAACCAAACTACAAAGGCATACTCCAACAGGCGTCCGAACATGAACATAGCATCCCTTGTCCCGAGAAAGTAAAAGCGGTAGAGACGCCACTCATCCCGGTACCAGGACAGGTTAGGTGAAGCAGTCCAGGCCTTGGGGGATAGGTCTACGAGAAAATCACGGCTCTCAGCTTTAGATTCCCGCCGGTCATCTTCCATGAAATGCAGCCCAAAAGGCTGGCCTGATTGCTGCTATGTAGTCAGTGAGGAAGAGAGAAACGATGATTCGGTGGCAGTCTGCGCGGACTGTTTGGCGCCCTCGTTCCTCGCAGTCCTTACATGTACAGGAACCCAGCAGAAGACGATCTCGACATCCTTTCGGCTCATGGCGGCCGTGGTATAACGGATACGGAGATTACAATGCCCCAAGAGCACTCAAGGCGCACTTTGAGTACTTATATATCCTACCCTTTTCTTAGAAACAGGCACAACGCGTAATCCAACGTTATGACAGGTATATTACAAGCAGCTCGTTCGGGAAAGTAGACGCAGCACCCGGTTAGAAACCTAGCGATTTCCAACAAGGGAGAGACGCTGTGATAGCCGATCCTTTCTTTGGATTTGGACAAATCTGTCTCCACTCGCAAGGATCCGTCTACTCCAAAAAGTTCGAAGGCAATACTCCAGGTGTTGTGGAAACTTTGTCAGTAGAGAAGGTACGACAAATGTTCGAACGTGGTAACCACCAGGGTAGCTAGCGTTCTGGGGAGAACCAGATGCACCACCGGCACGTGAGAGCTACATTGAGCTATCGAAGCAGTTGGTGGCCATAAACCCCAAAGGCTTAGAGTGTGATTGTCGTCTCACGGTGGCATAGGCACCATCGAGATCGGTCGCGAATGAAATAGGAGCATTGCCGACTGAGAGAGATGCTGGGCATGCGCATAACGCACTGTCTATTGCGCAGAGCGAGTGGCATCTCCACGGCAACGACAAGGGGACTATCTATACTGGAGGTGGGGAAGGCACGGGTCGGAAACAGATATGTGGAAATTGTTGGGAATGAGCGCGCAAAGGAGTCCGCGAGGACTGGGCGACCAGACCAGCGTTTCGCTCTTCCTTACACCGATTACATAGCTGGAATACGGGCAGCTCTCCGGGCTGCTTGGCGAAGAAGATGGGAGACGGTTGAGGGGAACTTAGAGTTGCGTGCCATTGCGCCGCGACTGTTCCCATGGACCTATCCCACAATACCACGACAGCTTCAGGGTGCTTTCTGTCGTCTCCGAATTGGACACACTCGCGGGACGCACCACCATTTGATGAAGCGCTCGCCTGCGTCTTATTGCGAAGACTGCGTTGTCCCCCAGACTGTTCGAGCGGGGTCGCTAGCGTTTGTCCCTTGTACTCGGAACCGGTTCGTGCACACATACTTGCGGACTATATTAATTTTTGAAGGAGGCTGGCCTCCTCTGCTTTATTTGACTCTGTTGTAGGTCGCATGTTCCTGCGCGGGCCTACCCCTGACGCCGGTGTGCGCTTCCTTCGTGATCCGGCATAGGATCATTATATCACCGGTCTAGGATTACCCTCTCATTCGGTAACCTTGGACGGCCGGACTAGGTGCGATCATCGTCACCAGAAGAAGATATTCACCGTCCCCTTCAAAAATACTTACGAACTCAAAAGGTATCGTTAATTGAATTATCCCCTCCCCTAACTTCACCAGTTTATTTGTGAACTAGAATTCTCATCCCGAGCCCATAACCTCGAGTATTAGAAGTGCTTAATTCAGTGTTTAACTCAATAATAATATTCCCTTCGTTCTGTCGGGTGTCATTAAGACGGAAACATCCCAGTGAGTAATTTTCAAGTAATCCCCACGACATTTTTGTAGACTTATTTATTCAGTGCAAGATTAATCCTATTTATAATTTATATACGCTGTTGCTTATTTCAAATTCATGTACATTAAAGATTATTTTTGTATCTGTGTGTTTAACTAATTTGGACGGTCCTTTGGCAATTATTAAGCAATCCACTCGGCTTAAATCTCAATATTCCACCGATCCACCCATGGTTGGCTTTTACTGAGTGGGGGACACACTCAGGGGATCATAATATTAGTTTTGATCAAAAGGGTACGCACCGGGGTTATTATTATTCACCGGAAGTGGCTAAGGTAGGTGTATTGGATACCCTTCACCTCGGTGCGGTAATAAAATATATGTCCAGGAAGTGGGACTGGGATTACCCACTCACTAAACCTCGACAGAAATAAAGTGGGGATACTCTGAGAAAATGTGGGTGGATAGAGGGAATGCACCAGTTTCGCCAGGCTATGTCGGAGTTCGATTGAACCCAGCGAGACAGATCTTCCTTATTGGCACACTCGGGCCGGGAGGAAGTGCAGTTCCTTCGGGTACTGTCGATGATAGACTCCTTGGATAGCGGGCAAGAACTTCCCGTGAGTGATCTGTGTTTTGTTTTTTGTGTATTTTTCTATCTGAATCAAAGTCAAATTGACGCCGAGGACTCGATGTTTAAGGGGGTAATAGTATGGGTAATGTGAGGCAGTGGTGTTTGTCAAGCTCCAAGTAGCAAGTAGTGAAAACAGTCATTTATTTTTGTTTTATGCAGAGTTAACCACTAGTAATGCAGTATGGTGACATCATCTGGGTTGTGGAGTGTGATGGTGAAGTTGTGTGGATGGAAGTCAAGGAGAAAGAGTTTAAAGAAGGTTGCTGAGCCTTAGATTTCGGATCCACAGGGGACTCGGGTGTGAAGGTGGTGACTTTGTGATATTTTGGGGTACTGCGTTGAAGGCTATACTTATGTCTACTGTGGATTGAAGCCTTCCTGTATGAGCTGGGTGACTTTGATGAGTGCAATGGGGCGAACGTGTGTTAGGTGGATGCGTGGGCTGATCGTGTTGAAGGAATTTGGGAGAGAGTGCAGTGTTTGGGTTGAAGGTTGGTATTATGTGGGCATATTTCCAGTAATTGGGAATGAAATTGTGGGAAATAGAATGGTTGATGATTTGCAAGTGCGTTGATGCCTCTGTGTTCCAGGTGTATAAGTCATCAGGGCCAGAGGTAGAGATGATTTTGCCTGCTCTACAAGGTGTCCCAGAAAAAAGTTAACCGTACTTTGAATTAGTATAACTCAAAACCTATTAGAGATTTTTGAGTTCTGCAAAACAAATCAAATTTAACAACTATTTATCTGTCGATTCTAGAAATTTCATTAAATTCCCTTTACGATATTGATACACTAATGGGTTTAGTGGAGGCTATCAAAATTATGTTTGCGCAAGGAAGTAAAATAATGAAACTTCGAAGTTTAAAATCAACAAATATATTTAAATCTATTTTTAACAAAAACACCTCTTCATATGGGTAATACAAATTCATTTTTTATTTTTCTAAGCACCGTTTCCTTCCACATGTCATCCATTTCTTAACAAGCACAATTGCGCCCTTGATCGCATTGATTGAACAACTTTTTTGATTAACTTGTGATTTTCCTAAGTCTATTGACTTCACGTGTGATACTATCTCTTAACTGGTTGATGCTTTGTGGTGGAGTAGAATACACTTAATTCTTTAGATATCCCCATAAGAAATAATCGCACAGTGTTAAGTCAGGGGATCTTGGGGGCCATTTAATTGCATGGGGTTGTCAAACGTTTCGCTTAGTTTTGTTCTTACAGCAAGCTGTCTATGAGCTGGTGCGCCGTCTTGAATCCACCAAAGTCTATTGAATTGATTGCCCTAAATCTGGCGGAGTTCCGGGAAGATCCTTTCGTTGATCATGCTCAGGTAGGCAGCGCCATTCAAGTTATTCTCGTAAAACAATGGGCCGACAAGATAGCCATTCCCGCATATTCCGATCCACAGAGACACTTTCTGCTGACAAATACGTGCGTCAAAGTCGAATGCTGGGGGGGTGGTTCAGCGGCGCATATTGCCGAATGTTATGGCTATTTACCTTTCCATTCATGAAAAAGGCTGCCTCATCACCAATCACAATGTTTTCCAAGAAACGAGCAGGTTTATGGAGAAGCCATTCGACAAATTGTCTACGACGAGGAAAATCAATTTCAAGAAGCTGGTGTCTTGCATGCATCTTATAGGGATGCCATTTTAAGTCATGTTTAATAATGCGGTTAAATGATGACTTTGACCATTGTAATCCATTCTTTCTGACTGATACATGTGGATTTTGAAGAAGTGTCATCTGAACATTTTCGATATTTTCTGTTGTTCTTATGGTTCTCATACGACCCGAACAACTTTTATTTAGATTTAAGGATGTTCCTTCATGTTGGTATTTGCGAACCTTTTTCCAAAGTGTGGGCTTGCTTGGTGGGTGCCGACCTGGAAAACGTTGTTCAAATGAATCTTGTACTTGTTTAATACTGCCAGTCTTAATAAAGTTTGTGACTACAAATACGCGTTGATCTTTTGTTAATTGCATGATTAAAAAGGTTCTATGGAAGTAAACTTTTACACAGAAACGCTTTGATTTGCTTAGTAAGCAATAATGACGAGACTATACCACAGCGTGGCTGAAAAAAACACTCTAAAATGGCCTAGGCTTGGCTTGAAGAATCTTATAGTGACCTAGGCTCTCTACGCTTCTCTTGAAAGTGCATGGTGGCCTAGCCTTCCTAGGCTTCGTTTCATTATTTTACTTCCTTGCGCAAACATATTTTTGATAGCCTCCACTAAACCCATTAGTGTATCAATATCATAAAAGGGAATTTAATGAAATTTCCAGAATCGACAGATAAATAGTTGGTAAATAAAACACCTTTTGCAGGATCCAAAAATCTCCAATAGTTTTGGAGTTATGCTAATTCAAAGTACGGTTAACTTTTTTCTGGGACACCCGGTATAACTATGGATCCATTCCTGCAATGAACTGTGGTGGGATGTCAAGGTCTGTTATGAGTGTTTGTTTATTGCATTTTTTTTGCTTTTAAGTTCAGGTATTCTGCTGCTGAATTTTGTGGTCTTGTATTGAAGTTTCTTGCTCGTTTGGTGAAATTGGGCTTGTTCGCGTTCGAGTCAATTGATTGATGTATGTTGTTCACCGCTGTTTGAGTTGGCAAGTTTCATGATGCATTGGGTACATAGACACTAACAGATCCATATATTTAAATCCTTATTATCTAAGCTAAGCTTAATCAATTTTAACCGAGATTACACTTACAATTGTTGAGACAGACGAATCCATCAGAAGAATGAGAACTTCATTCAGATGTTCAGGGAAACTGAACTTGAAGAGAGCCTTTAGGTGAACACGATAAAGCTAGAAAAGAATGGCTGGTTAAGGGGAAATTCTTTAGAGGCAGTCCATAAATAATATATCCTCCAAACAAACCTTGGATGTTTTTTTGAAGTTTTCATTCTTAAAGTTTAAATAGGCTGATATACCTGGAGGGAGCAATTCAACTTTTACATTTTAGGTTAAAAAAAAAATGGGAATATTTTATGATCAATTAAACGCAAATCTCTTAATAGAGAGCTAGTTGTAACAACACCTTGTGGTAGACTGCCATGAACCCCTCCTAAACACCATCATGCACAACTATTATATACCATAACATCCACCTGTCTTCCTCTAAGTCCATTTTCAAATATTCCCTCACATAATCAACTTTTCGATGATGGTATTCCAACCCTTCACCAATCAATACATCCACTCTCTTCTTATTATCGCAAAAAGACTTTTTATTCATTCTTTTTGATGTTCATACCATATCAAAACATTCTCGGTAACCTTATATCTTTTCTTACACCATATACCTCTTACCCATTCACTCTTCTATCATTCTTACATCCAATGCACCTCCCAAATTGTTCCATTCTATGATCTCGCTTTCGATCTTTTCTTCTTCCACATCAGTTTCATCCTCATATATGCCATACTAAAGGCCTCTGTTTGCTACTGAAACGTTACTACCATTGATTACTTTGTTAGCTCAGTATGCTCTGTTCTATACTAGCATACATGACATACCAAGAGCACACTATAGATCTTAACCTCACACTCCAACCCAAACACCATCATTTAACTCTTCTATGTATTTACTTTCATTCCCCTCCTCACACATACCCTGTCAGATGTTTCAATCAACATTTCCAAATTACTTTCATCTGAACCACTGACATAAGGGCATCAGTAATCACCAACCTATACAAAACTTTATCCCACTCTATTCTTTGTCAGCTTCACACTGTTGTCCCTCACCTCCATTTATACTTCTCTCAGCACAGCATACATCAATAATAATAATACCCATTATCTAGGTGCCCACAAAAAAGGTAACCAAACTTTAAATGGATGTAAGTGGTAAAGTATTTTATATTTTTCTATTTCTACTCCACTGGCCAATCCACTATACTCCAACAATACAAGCACAGAATAACCCTTGCCCTGAAACCAACATGAACCAGATGCAACCAAAGTCCAGACATCAAACACCATTTACATAGACTGCTCAGACCTCAGACAAACACACACTACACACAATACCCTCTCTTAGGGACCGGACCAATGAACCCACCCATGGAGAGTGGTGGCTTTTCTAGGGGCCACCCACCTGGCAGAGGAGAGTTAGGGGGGCAGGAAAGTATGAGTATTTTTCTGGTTTCAGTCAGGAAGGTAGCTAAGATTTTAGTTCTTACTGTTTCTTGCCTGAAAGCAGTTCAAGACATAAGTTCCAAAAATTCTAGTAAACCCACCTCCAGACAAGTGATAGTTTCCTCATTCCCGAGAGCGACGGTTGTGGCGAATGAAGAGAAAATGCAATTAATTAGCTGCGACCATTCAGAAGAGGAAAGTCTTCTTTCACGAAGCCATGTTTCCATTTCAAACTTTTGGATAAAAGTAAATTTGCCTCTTAATCCATCAGATTAAATTGTCAGCAATTTACCTGACCTAGAATGAAAATTATCTACCCTTCTCCCAGTTTCCTCGCCCCCCTCCACATCAATAGCTCCATTTGTATCCCAAGAATTAAGCTTTTGTAGTTATGGGCCACCTGTCTCTTGGCCTAAAATAACAATGAATGAAGCATATTTTAAAACCAAACATCTCTGTAAGAAACTAAATTTTAATCATTTTCAACACTAGATGTAATGAAAGACATGCTATCTACTTTCAGGCTAATCACTTTCACCTTCATCATGTTGGAGAATCTGATTTGTCTTAACCATTAACTGCTAATATTTTGATTCAATCAATGGACTACATGGGATCATGTTCCCTATGATCCCAGCAAAACATAGACAAAAGTCTAATGTCACACTATACTATGTCCTAGATGCCATTCCACCAGACATCAAATGGGAGGAAACATCCCTTCCACATATTTAACATCACCCTGGTAGGGTCATTGAAGGGTAAACATCCAAAAAGTGCATTGGTCTGACCAACACAGATATTTTCATCAGCTTTCATCAAATATGTGCATAAATTTGAGACTCGACTACTTGGCTCATGTAAACTTATTTCCATACTCTAGTAAAAGTAGAAGACTATCCTCAAAATTACCTCAGCATACATTCATACTTGTATGTAAATAGATAATATAGTGCCTATACCACCGATCTGTCTGGTATATGTCAATGGATGAAAAAAATTGTTGAGGGTGGACAAAATTCAGAACCTGCATCCCACTTTGAACTGTCATCTACAGTTGAACAAAGCCATTTCCCGGTGGTGGTGAATGAAGAGAACAGGCAATTAATTAGTTGCGACCATTCAGAAGAGGAAAGTCTTCTTTCACGAAGCCATGCCTCCATTTCAAACTTTTGTACTCCTGTTGGGAGTACAACCATGTACCAATAGTGCTTCAAGAATGCCACCCTTACAAATCGTTTCCAAACACCTATCACGATGTAAGAATATTTTGCCATCTAGGCATAAATTCCTCTTGAAATCCACCATATAAAAATGATCTGGAATACACGCTTCTTAGAGCTTGTTTAAGGACATCCCGCTTTCTCACACACATAAGGTGAATCCACCTTGGATGAGTGACCCAGATGGTAGAACAATATTCTTTCTGTAAGTCCGATTTTCTCACCAATTTAAAAAAAAAAAATCAAAATAAGCATCTAGATATATTTCATTATATTTTTAGCTTAGACAAAATAGAATAAAAATTAAATCTTACCTTTGAGAGCAATGTAAAACAGAGATCCGGCTGTGTGGCTACATGTAAACTAAGCGAAGAGTAAATGGACAGGAAGATTTCCATGGGAGTGACTAAAGGGGTGAAATGGGGTGATAGGAGCACACCAAATTGTGCATTAGATTGGAGTACGAGCGATGCCAAGCTTTCCTGGCAATCTTTGTAGCCATGAAGAAATTCCTGGAAGATTTAAAACACACGTAATATAACACAAACTTTTGACGCCTCTATACATGATGCCTTTTAAAATAAAATGTTAAAAATACAATTTCTTTTTAATTAAAGGGGGGGGGAGGGGGCACACCTGGAGACTACAATCAAGAAAATGTATCTTAATACGCGTATACATTCAAATTTATCCAAGAAAATGAGAAAAGAATCAAACAAACATAAACAAAATGAAACAAATGCAAACTAAGAATAAAAAGAAAAGGCATGCTGGAGGGAGGCCAACCTCACTCAGGGAGGTTGAATGTGAACCCAACATCCAAATACTATGGAGGAGGTCTGCCTCGGGAACAGGTAGGGCGCATGATTCCCAGACTGGGAAATTGGATAAGAATGTGCTCGGATAGTCTGGGGGACCAAGAAGGCGTCACAATAAGGATCGGGGGGGGGGGGGGTGCTCCTTTAAATGAAGCTGCATTCTACGAATGTGCCCGATTAGGTGAAAGAAAATGACCTAGACCAGTTGAGATATTGAAAGGGGGTGGGGGGATGGGTAGGTTCACAGGAAAGGTCAGAGCGCAATGGCAAGCAATTTTAGATTGCAGTCGACCATATCCCATCTTACCATGCAGCCCAAAAGGCTGATCTGAATGCTGCCATGTAGTCAGAGTGGGGCAGAGCAAAACACTTGTCTTGTTACTCAGTCTTTTCAGTGTTTAGGGACCTCATCTCCCGCAATTCTATATGTCCATAAACCCTCTCTTGGGATTTGGAGCCACCCGAATACACTGGCACACCTCCAGCGTGACACCGTGAGTTCTACAAAAAATACGAACGAAATATTCCTGCTGCTTTAGAAGGTCTGGGGGCAGAGGCATAGTGACAAAAGTTGAGATGTAGTGCAGCCTACAAAGTGGCGTCAAGGGCACCGGCGGCGCCACCGGGCCGAGAGATACATTGAGGTTTCGATGGTGTTACCTTGCCATAAACCCAAAGGGCTTAGTGTGTGATTGGGGTCACATGGCGGCAAAGGCGCTTCCAAGATCATCCGCGGAAACGAGACTGAGATTGAGGGAAGAAGCTGGGCTCGTGTGTACAAGCGCATGATGCACTGTGCAAGCCTTCAAGCGAGCGCCATCTCCCTAGGATCGACAAGGAGGCTCTCTAAAGGGCATAATGGGAGGACAGATCGCCAAACGAAGACCAGTGTGGTGGATAGAGTCCACCTTCCGCATGCCACACTCGGTCGCCTATGAATTGAACTCGCATCCATAGTTAGGAATTAACAAAGTAGTAAAGAGGTAGCCCTATGAGCAGGTCGAGTGCTGAATGCTACAAAACCAAGAAAGTCCATGGGGCGGGTATAAGAAAAGCTAAAGCTGCGAATATGCGCCTCCAGGTGAAGCGTGGGTAAAAAACAAACAAACAAGGAAACAATGCTACTCTACAACATTCAGGCGAGCCCCATTTAGGAACAAGTTCGGGTCGGGGTGGAGCCGTGGATGGCGGCAGAAGTGCACCACCGTAATCTTGGGTGAAGAAAGCCGAGACATGTGCGCTTCGCCAAAGCGAGAGATAGGGTTTAGAGCCTGTTGGAGTCGACGCTCCAGGAGGACATCTAGGCTGCACAAAGAAAAGAAGATCGAAAAGTCTTCTATGGAGAGCGTAGCGATAACATCTTCTGCTATCATTGATGTTAAAGGAAAATATTATAAGAGCTACAGGGGTTGGACAAAATAATTGGAACAGTAGAAATTTAACACCAATATTTCAATGAGCCATTATATTACGAATATCCATCCAAATTTCATTGTGAGTATTTTGTTTTTATTCTAGATTCATAGTTTTATTTATCAACTTTAATTATTATTTGTATTTATTTTTCGGATCGTGGTATAGATGCTAAGATGCGTGACCTTTACCGAATTCAAAAAAAGGGCAAATTGTTGGAGCTTCCGTCACCAGAACAGCTAAACTCCTTGGTTTATCGAGAGTTATCATAGCACCGACCATGACAGAATTCAAGCAGAGTAAAACCTCCAGCAGGAGGAGTAATTCAGGCAGGACTTCAAATGTCGCTGAAAGAGCCTGACGAGTGTTGAAACGCATTGTGATGAAAAATACCCCGAGAACTGCCCCTACCTAAAGTGACTGCAGAGTTGAATCAACATCTCGCAAGCCCACTTTTGACCAAAACTGTTCGCCGTGAGCTTAATAAAGCCGGATATCATGGAAGAGCCACCATCAAGAAACCTCTACTTTCTCATCAAAACATTCAGAAAAGGCTGAACTGGTGTAGAGATCACAAGGGCTGATCGAGAGATCAATGGAAACAAGTAATATTCTCCGATGAGTCCAGTTTTTTTCTCTTTTCCCCACTGCAGGGGAAGTTTATGTGTGGAGGCAGCCCGGGGAAGCTTTTAATCCTGGCTGCCTTCTTCCTACAGTGAAGCACGGAGGAGGTTCAATGATGGTTTGGGCAGCCATATCTTGGAATTCCCTCGGTCCAATCGTTACCCTACATGGTAGGGTCACCAGCAACGAATATCCGAATATTTTAGAAGATCAAGTCCATCCCATGGTCCAGACATTATTCCCTGATGATGAGTGCTTTTTCCAAGATGACAATACTCCAACACACACCGCCCATGTGGTTAAAAATTCGTATGAAGAGCATAGGAGTGAGCTACAACACATCGAGTGGCCACCACAATCTCCAAATCTTAAAATTATTGAGCATTTGTGGTGCGTCTTGGAGCGACAAGTTAGAAGTCGTTACCCTCCACCGTCGTGTCTGAAACAGCTGGATCAGGTATTGCAAGAAGAATGGCTCAAGATTCCTCTCAATGAAGTCAGGAAGTTGTATGAATCAATTCTAAGACGCATCGACGCCGTTGAGAAAGCAAAATGAGGACCGACTCCGTATTAAATAAATATTAATTGAATTTAATGTGTTCCAATTTTGTCCAACCTCTGTACATTGCTTCGAGAAAGCATGATGCGGCTCGCCACTATTCACACACTTGATATTACATAATACTGATTTATCATGCAATGCCTTTGAGAGGTTAGCGCAGATTTCGGGTTGTCTTATAAGGAATATTGTACAAGTTCCAATGCATAGACGACCCTTTTCACAAAATTCAGGGTAGGGTCCAAAGAGCACCCACCATGGCTGCCATGGCAGGGTCCGCCGCAACGCCAGAAGTGTCCCATCCGAAAATCAGAGATATTCGGTTCTCTACAGATAACCCTAATTAATGCCTGGCGCTGATGGAGCATGTGCCCTTTGTGCCCTCATCAGTAGAAAGGACAATCAAGAAACGCTTAAAGCCGGCGGGCTCAAAGACGCCGGGCAGCCTCTCGAAAACTTACACCGAAGTCATCAAGGCCCCACTCACCTTATCTGCAATTTTCTTCGTCTTGGTCTTCCCACCAGAGGGTACCTCGGGGCCAGACGTGCCTGGTCACTTACCGAAAGAGCACGGACCAGTTTCTCACCGAAAGGAGAGGAACCCATAGTTTTCTTGGTCTTTTTCTTCTTTTTACCGGACCCTAGAGAGTGAGCCCTCTCCTCTCTAACTCGGTAAGAGGCTTCAAGGCCAGACGAGCCAGCATCAGCAATGTCCTTCTCCGAAATGAAGAAGTCCATAGCTGACAAGGGGGCATCAACCGGAGGAAATCCCTCCTCTCCTAGTGAGTCCTCGGGGGCACGTGTAGCTTCAGGAGGATCTTGAAGAGGGGCAGATTTAGACTCGTTGGGAGACCACCCTCACATGCATTGTTCGTTCTCCTGAAAAACTCTGCCATCTCCAAGTGAGTGCACCCCACCTCAACCCCCCAAGGTGTTGGGATCCCGACTGGGAACTCTATAGTTATGGTATGTAGTTAAAATCATTAAGGACAGGGAGCCGACCTCCACAAGAAAGAAAGGGGGGGCAGGCAAGCCGGGCTCTAACAGGGTCAACATAGTAGCTAAAATGGGTTGGGCATGGTTCGACGGGCCCGATAATCATTGCTCTCTAAGGGCATTTGCACTATCAAGACGGTCGCTCCCGTCTTGGCCGGCCCCTGTGAAAGCGAAAGAAGGGAGCGGGTCGAGAGATGGCAAAAGGGAAGCTTCTTTGCAGCAGAAAAATAGACGGAGGTGAGCCTCTCCACCGGACAGGATGGTGCTATCATGGTTTTCTTCGCCCACTCCAACACTAAGGTCAGGTGAGGATTCGCTAGAGGAATGAAGTCCAGAATTTTGTTAGAACAAACAAGCAAACGCACGCGAAATTCCGGAAGCTTGTGACTAATGAAAAAGAAAATGGGGGTTGGATGGCTATATCCCGCCATTCTCATTTCGGGTTTTCGGACTTTTCTGGCCCCCAACCTGGATGCGTTAGAGAATGGTTTTTGCACCTGTGCAGCGAAGCACACCGTCCATAAGTTGCCCAGTGGACCGGTCACTCCCCAAAGGCCACAACTTCTAACTGAGCAGGCGGAGAGGCAGGGCGACAGGGTGAATTTCTTTACTAGGTCGTACTAATTCTCGGAGGACGGTCAGGATCTAGATCTGTTGTGGCAGACCCAGAGACGGGACCCCGAGACTTTTAGTTGGCTTGGCAGGCGACAGGGCAGTAAAGACATCCCGGCAGGCATAAACAATACATCTTACCGAAAAAGGAAAGGGGTTATTAGGGCAAAACCAATCTTCCCATTAATCGTGCCTCAACGCTCAGGTCTCTTGCGACCTGCAAGCGTTGTTTATAGAGGTTCCAAAGCCTCTCTTCTGACACCCATGAGGTAGCTGGTCGGGTTATTAAGCCTAGACCTAGAGTTAAGGGGATAGTCGTACAACAACAAAAGAAATGTTGAGAGGGAACGAGGAGGAAGTGTACCAGCAATTTTCCCAGTCCCCATCAGAGTTAAAGTTAACCCAAAGATAGGGTTTGGATAATTTTCACTCAGGCAGGGAAGACGTGCGACACCTCCATGTACCAAGTGTAACAGGCTACACAAGGGACCTATCTGCAAGTGCACAATTCTCCTGAACTATATCCTAAAATGAAGGCAAGTTCCCTTGTGGGTGGCTGAAGGAACTAGAAAATTCCTCAAGAGCTTGAACATACAAAACCCAACTATCATATCCACAACTTTAAAACCATTTTAAAGGATTGGTGGTTCAAAGATATTGTTTTCTGTATTAAAAAGGAAAAAGCAGAACTAGAGGGAATACATATCAGAAATCTTTTGCAAAGAAAGTGGTGTAGTTAGTAATGAGATGTCATGTAGCGTCCAGAGACAGATCAAGTTAGAAAAGTTACCTGTCCAAGAATTTCAGAACAAGAAGTGATGAGAAGCCTGGCTGGTGGGTACACTTGGGTTTCTTCTGATGTTAGATGAACAAAATGGTAAAAGAGGTCTCTGCCGTACTGGACGAGGGCATTTTCTCCATCTTTGGTCAATAGCTCATTTTTATGCCAAGACACTATGAGGCTGGTAGGGACGGAGGATAAATATTAAATTTTCATTCATATAAACTTTGATATGGATTTGGAAGGAAAACCTAGGAAACAACGGTAATGAAATATTAACCTAAAGGCCATGAAGGGATTTAAGACACTTTTTAAAAATTATCGTGCCAAAAAGACACCAGAATTATAGGAGTATTTTATTCTTTAAAGCGGCCAACTGGCGAATGGCACCAAGGGCATACATAAGCTGGCATAAATAATTGAGCTAATTATTAGGCTACACAAAAACCAAAACAAAGCAATACACACACACTGTAGAAAAAAATGAAAAAGCAAAGCATAAATTTTAAAATAAAAATTTTAAGGAGCCCATCTGGCAAAAGTCGACATAATCACGCTACAGCGTAATACTAGGCTAGATTAAAAAAAAAAGACAAAAAAAGGGACAGAAGGTAAGAAACAAGCTAAAAAAAAAAATTAAAACAAAAATGAAACAAGAAGGAAGTGCGCTTTAACGTCGGGGGTAGGCCCGCCTACCCCAGGTACAGGAACATGCAACCTACAACAGAGTCAAATAAAGTAGAGGAGGCCAGCCTCCTCTAAAAAGTTATATATTCCGCAAGTCTGGGTACACAAACCCGTCCCGAGTACAAGGAAAAAGCGGTAGCAACGCCACCGCGTCCCGCCAGTGTCCAATTTGGAGACGATAGAAAACAACCTTAAGCCGTCGCGGCTTTAGGGCAGAGGTCCATGGGAACAGTCCCGGCGCAATAGCACGTAACATTAGGTTCCCCTCGGCCGACTCCCATCTTCTTTGCCAAATAGCCAGGAAAGCTGCCCGTATTCTTGCCATATAATCGGTGCGCGGAAGAGCGAAACGCTGGTCTGGTGGCCCTGTCCTCGCCGACTCTTTGGCGGCGCCCTCAGCGGCGAGCTCATTCCCCGCATTTCCTATATGTCAAGGAACCTAACAGAAGATAATCTCGACATCTGCCCGGCTCGCCGAAGCCGTGACATCACGGATATGGCGAAACAATGGATCCGGAGATTCCAATGCACTGAGAGCACTCAGGGTGCTCTGTGAGTCGCTATAGATCACAATCCGTTCTCCGAAGAGGGAACGATGCGTAATCTTCTGTACCACGCGGGGTATTGCAACCAACTCGACCTTGAGGACAGACGCAGTGCGTATCAGAGACCCGCTGAATTCAAACAGAGGGGATAGGGCGTGGAAATCGCACCCCTCTTGGGAATTGACAGGGTTCCAGCATGACACGGAGTGTGCTCCAAAAAGGTTGATCACAATACTCCAGGCGCTGTAGAAGCTTTGGAAGCAGAGGCGGGGCGACAAATAGTCAAGGGTGGCGTCCTGGGCCTAACTAGGGGTGACACCGTCCACAAAGCTACATAGTGCTCCTAAAGGGCTTAGGGTATGACCGGAGTCTCTCTGCGGCATAGGCACCGTAGAGATCACCTGCGGATGCAGTGAGAGCAGGTGGCGACTGAGGGAGGCGCTGGGCTCACGCGTAGAGGCGGATAATGCACTGTCAAGGCGCAGAGCGAGTGGCATCTCTACAGAATCAACAAGTAGGTTCTCAATGGGGAAAGTGCGGAACGCATCGGTCGCCAGGAGAGGGCTGGTGTGCTGGATCGAGTCCACCTTAGGCAATAAACGCTCAGATGCGGATGCATAAATTTCGCATACGTAGTCGAGCTTCGAACGAACAAAGGATCGCTAAAAAAGTAAGGCAGTAGCCCTATCAGCGCCCCAAGCGCTGAACGCCACGGAACGGAGAATATCAATGGCGCGGGTACAAGAGATCCTCCACCCAGGATGGCGCACGGACCATGGGCGGTGTCCGCGCACGAAGCAAGAGTGGAACGCAACTCACTCAGAGTAAACCTGTCGTTGAAGGGTTCTCTGCCTCTCGAGGTAAAGTCCAGTCGGCGGCCTTCCGCGAGATCACGACGTGCATTGAATGCTGGTGGAGTAGCATCCCGGCTAGAGATGCGGAGAAAGCGGTCGCAAAGGATCCCGCCACGGACGCGGGGTCTAAGATTGCGGTCCCATTCTCCTGGAGAACGGGAGGGGGGGTCCTGCGAGAACTTGCCCCGATCCTTTTGACTCGCTTCCACACCCCTGCTAGAGTGGTCTTCCCGTTAAGTGAAGACACGTATGCCCGCCAGGAAGAGCGGCGGGTGTGCTTCGAAATATACCGGAACCTAGCCCTAGCCCGACGAAATTCCCAGCAGTGAAATCGTTCGGTGGCGCTTATAGCGCATGCAGTTATAACGCTTCTGTTTGAAGGCCGTCTCACACTCGGCCGACCACCACGGAAGCGGTCGGCGTGCAAAACGGCCAGACGTTCTGGGAACAGTAGTCAGGCCCGCGGCGATGATGTTAGCAGAGAAGAACTCAACGGCCTCATCTACCGACCTAAACTCCTCAACTGAGATAGAGAATTCAGTCATTTCCTGAAATGCAGGCCACAGCGCCCGCGCCAAGCACCACCGAGGTGGGCTCTCAGGAGGCAGCCGCTCAGAAAATATTTGAATGGGAAAGTGATCACTACCATGGAGGTCATCGACCACCCCTAAATCAAATTCAGGCTGTGCATCTGGAGAGCACAGATAGATCAGGGCAAGAAAATGAAGCGGTTCTCGGGCAGTGATGCGCAAACTCATCTACATTTAGGATACCTATCTCAAGCTCTTCGATCAGATTTGGGTTTTTTTTTCAAAATTAACTTTTTTTTTCCAAGAAATGAATGCTACTTATCATTATTTTATTCAAATTCATATTTATGTTTATAATTTCAACAAATATGTATCGAATTAAGGTTATTTCTCTGATACTGACTCATAATTCATCTATCCTTCTACAGGTACCCCAAATTCTCGATCAGTGATCTGTTCTTACTATAATATAATTATTAAAGTAATTATTAATATAATATAAAAATAGAGATAGCTATTCTTTTTCTATGTTATTCTATTTCTAGAGATAGAAATAGAGATAGCCATTCTTTTTCTATGTTATTCTAATGCTTGTAGTATTTGTTTTTGAAAAAACCCAGGTTATATTGGGCTTTTTCAAAATTTGGGGGGTTTTGCCAACCCTGCTGGGGGGGGGGGGGAATGTCAAGAGAATCATGAAGCAGAGAATGAACAGAATCTGACTTACTTAACCAACTCCTCTAGTTGAAGAGCTGCCTTGCACACCTGGAGTGGGGGTGATTGCAATGATTGATTTACAAGATCAAGATGCTGCTCTCGATTTTGTTGGATTCGTGAATTTATGACTGCATTAAGCTTCTTTTCACAATACTGTAAAAGTGAAAAGAATTACATATGTGACGAGTTAAAAGAGTGTGGAACAATTGGTCATCTCGAACTCTGAGTCCTCTGGGAGCATGATTTATATTGTTATTTAATATTCATGCTTTCTAGCCATTACATATCTTACAAATATTGTAGTTACGAGGGGCGGTCAATAAGTTTTGCGAATTGGTAGAGCAAAACAGAGGAAGGGGGATGGCTATTTGTGGGGGTGTTAGGACAAGTTATGACAAGTCAGGACCTGCAGCCGCACGCTCCTGCCTCGTCTATTTAGGGAAGCAGTAGCTGATCGCAGATCGTCAGTCACAAATTTTTCAACAATGGAGAAGGTTGAGCACTGCGCAGTGATCAAATTTTGGACCAAGGAAGGCAAGAATGCAAAAGAGATCCATGAACGCATGGTTGCAGTGTACACCGACACCGCCCCTTCCTATGCAACCATTGCTCGCTGGAATAGGGAGTTCCGCCATGGTCGTGAGTCCCTTGAAGATGACCCCCGTCCAGGACGCCCGTCAGAAGTGACCAACGAGGACAATGTGGCCCGTGTGGAGAGGATGATCCTCGAAAATCGACGGGTGAAGGTCGAAGAAATCGAACGACAACTTGGAATATCACAAGGAAGTGTTATGAACATCACCCACGACAATTTGGCCATGACCAAGGTCTCTCTTCCCGTTGGGTCCCTAGAAACCTCACGCCATATGATCGACTTCAACGTCGTCAAAGTCCACAAGGCCAGAGTTGCACAAGCTGCCCTGCGCGAGTGCGGATTCGAGGAGCTCAACCATTCCCCCATCAGTCCAGATCTGGCCCCCAGCGACTACTTTTTATTCCGCCAGCTCAAGGCTGCACTGCGTGGACGCCGTTTTGGGGACGATGAAGACGTCCAGCTCGCCGTCCAGGAGTGGATTCAACAGCAGCCGGGAGATTTCTGGTTGTCGGGAATTCGAAGCCTCAGGGACAAGTGGCGCAAGTGCATCGAAGTCGAGGGTAGTTATATTGAAAAATAATAAAACACTTTTCCTCATATCTCGTTTCCTTATATCCGAATTGCAAAATTTATTGACCGCCCCTCGTATCTAACAACATAATGTATATCAAAATCATCAATGTGAAAAATACCAGAATATATACATATACTCGTAGTGGTATATAGAAAAGAGAAAGACAAAAATATCACAGTGCTAAGAGAACGTCAAACACATTTACATGAGTTTGGTTATTTAGGTAAATGCACCACTAGTCCCTTTTTCGCGGATGAGATCCTCGGACCATATGAATTTTGCATAAAGACTAGAATGACAGATGACAAGCCCCAAGGCACAAGGGGCAGGTTTTCATTGGGCGAAGGAGCAGGAAAACCTATATGGCCTAAGGATGGGACACTCACTTTGCTGCGGAGAATGAGTAAACAAGTTCGGGTGAGGGAGAATCCCTGGATAGGGGACAAGAAAAATCGAAACTTGTTCGCTTTGGCAAAACAAAAGATGCTCTTCAATGCCTCTTGGACTGTTAGATCAAGAGTTGGCATCTGGCCACACTGAAGGAGATCGAATGGTTGACCAAGTAGAGCGTAGCGAGAACATCTTCCGGCAGTGCCGAGATGAAAACGTTGATGCTCAAGTAAAGAGTGTGTGACAAGGAAGAGACTTCCCTTCGGGACACCCTCTTCCTGATCTATTGGGTCAGTGAGGGCGCCTCCACCTGTATGCGGAATCAACAATTTTGCAAGAACTCATATGAAGATTGAGAGGCGTCCCCTGGCCCCCATCGTTTGGAGCGTTCATGATACCATATCGCCATGCGGTATCATAGGCCTTCTCCAGATCGTAAAACACCGTGGCAGTACTGTCTACGAAGGATGGCCTAGTCTATGTCTTTTCCAGTTGGTGCAGAGAATCCGACATGATGTGGAACTTGCAGAAGCTACATTGTGCATAAGACAGGTGTTCTCCAAGGCTCCGATGGAAAAACTAATCTGACACTTACTAATTTCTTCATCAACTTGAATACGGCCACTCTTCCCAGGGAAAGTGGTCGGGGTAAAATGGTCTCTACCCTGTTTCCAAAAAGCTAGCAGGGAGTAGGAATTGAGGCTCTCTTTGTGCTGTCCTCATTTTGGGGGACAGCCTTAGAAATGTCCGAAGACAGTCTCATAACCACCTTCGGGCGGGTTTGCCTCTTAAGTTTAACGACTCAGTGGAGCTGCGGTGCGGCCGTTTCGCATTACGGGCAAACGGTTATGCGGAAGGATGGGGGCCCTAGCTTTAGGAGAGGTGCAGCCTGAGCCCGTGGAGCCGCCAGGTCTACCAGAGAAAGGTAAAACCCGCAGAAGGGTTCCGAATGAGCGCGGAAGCGATCGTGCTCGTAACCATGGAGGGGTGATGAGTAGACGATGCCTTCTTGAGAGGCGTATGAAGTCCCAGGTTGTACAGTGGCTCTGAAAAAATTCATTGGCATTTCTGAGAGTCTGCCCGCAGCATGAACGTCTATGACCTCCTCCTCGAAAAGAGGAGGAAGCAGGGTGTGGCTCTCCACAATTCACACACTTGGCGCTGCACAATATAGATTTATCATGCAATTCCTTAGTGCAATTTGCATAGATTTCAGGATGACTAAACTTAGCACATTTGCACGTTTGATTTGTATGGCCGAATCGGGACAATGGTAACACCTGCGTGGCAGTGGCACGAATGCCTTCACGCGGTCGGGATACTAACCGGCACTCACTGACTTAGGGAGCCTGTCTCTGTTGACCATGATGAAGAGTGTAGGGATGGGTCTCGAGGCCTCTCCCTGTTTCCAAAACACATGTTCGACCATGGCTACTCCTTGGTGGACCAACCTTGTTTGATATCTTCTAAGTAATTGCCGAGAGAAGTTGTGGTGATTGTTTCGTGCGTCTCGCTACTTTTTAGTGCAGTAGAGGTGAGTTGTGTCTAGCAGGCATGTTGTTGTGTAATGAGATTTTGATTGGAAACATGTTTTTATTTTAGTTTCTTTTATATTTTCTAATTGAATCTATTCTTTTCACAGATTTAAATCTATGGCTAAACGGCACAGATACTCAAAATGCTACCTCAACATTGGCTTCACCACTGTGCTCACTGACGTCGGCATCGAGAAACCACAGTGTGGTTTGTGCCATGCTGTCCTGAGTGCAGAGTCTAATTGAATCTAATCTTAATATGATTTATTCTTTTCACAGATTTAAATCTATGGCTAAACGGCACAGATACTCAAAATGCTACCTCAACATTGGCTTCACCACTGTGCTCGCTGACGACGGCATCGAGAAACCACAGTATGATTTGTGCCATGCTGTTCTGAGTGCAGAGTCAATGAAACCATCGAAATCCAAGTGTCATCTCGAGACCAAATATCCAGAACACGTAAAGAAGAATTTGGATTTCTTCAAACGGATGAACGGCGTCTCAAAAGTCAAATACTCTATGCCAGTGGGTATTTCATTTCAGCAGCAGAGTGCAGCCGTAGTGGAGGCCTCATATGAGATTACATTCAAAATTGCTAAACAAAAAGGGGCTCACACAATTGGAGAAATACTTCAAAAACCTTGCATGTTGAAAGCAGTAAATCCTATTCTTGGAGAAGCTAGTGCAAAGAAGATGCAGCAAGTATCCCTGTCAAATAATACTATACAGAGGCGCATTTCTAAAATGTTTATGGATGTAAAGGAGCAGGTTCTAACTGAAATCAAGTCTTCTCCATTGTTTTCCTTTCAGCTCGAGTCAACAAATTAAGTCCATGTCTCATTTTAGTGTCCTTGTGAGATACATTCATTCAGGTGACATTAAAGACAAATTCTTGTTCTGCAGTGTACTTGAAAACACAACAAAATCTGATGAAGTAATGGAAAAAGTTTCAAATTTTTTCCATGAGGAAGGCATTCAATGAGAAAATGTGTGGGAGTTTTGTACGGATGGAGCACCGGCTATGTTGGGATCAAAGTCAGGATTCCAGTCAAGAGTGAAGAAGTTAGCACCTCAAGCCAAGGGCATCCACTGCATGATCCACCGATATGCACTCGCCAGTAAGACTCTCCCTGCCTCTCTGCAGGAAGTGATTGTTTCTGTAATCAAAATTGTAAATTATGTGAAGACTGCAGCACTTAACACTGGCTATTCAAAGAATTATGCAAAGACATGAATGCTGAACACCAAGTCCTTCTTTTCTACACAGCAGTACGTTGGTTATTGAAAGGGAACTTTGTTAATCACGTCTTTGAGATGAAATAAAGCTATTTCTGGAGGCTCAAGAAAAGAAAGATCTTGTAGCTCACTTCAAAGATGAAGCATGGAATAAAAGGGTTGCATACCTTGCCAACCTTTCGACCAGCTGAACAAACTAAATTTGAAGCTTCAAGGAAGGGAAACACATATTTTCCTTTTTCATGATAGTCTCCGGGCCTTTCTTTCCAAACTGCAGAACTGGCGTCAGAAAACCAATCTGGGAAACATCGCTATGTTCTTAAAACTTTGTGGTCCAACTGGATCAGTTCTTTAAGGATGAGATTACTGAACATCTTCAGTCTCTCTAAGGAATGACTCTCCAGCTTGTGATCTCTTCAAGGTGAAATCGGTGACTCAGTTCTGGTGTGCTATGTATCAGTCATAATCCAAACTCAGCATGATAACCTTAAGTGTCCTTGTCCCATTTGCTACTACCTACTTGTGTGAGGCAGGATTTTCAACTCTTGTCAATATAAAAACGAAGAATAGGAACAGATTGGATGCTGGAGATGACATGAGACTGGCTCTAACAAACGATCGGCCCCGAATTTCAATCTTGCTGCTCAAATGCAACATCAGGCATCCCACTAGCTGGGCTGGATAGCCGTTGAAACCTATGTTGATATTATTGTGAGAGTAATCCTGTTCTTTTTGTGAATTAAGGTTGGACCAATGTTGTGATTTAGGTTGCTAATAGATAATTACAGGATTCTTGAATAAATTTTTGTTAGATGTTTCATTCCCTCTCCTTCACAGAAAATAAAATGTAAATCAAGCTGCTGATAGTAGGGGGTCGTGTGGGTTTCAAGCTTTTGGGTAAGGGATCGCAAGTGCAAAAACGTTGGGAACCACTAATCTAGAACCATAATTAATACAGAAAAAGGATCAACTTTCCCAGTTACAATCATAAATAGAATGAATTCCAAGAATTTAGTTCTTTTGGAACTCCCACTATTCTATGAATTTTTAATGTCAATATATTAGTACCTCTGTTATAATACTAGCCGGCCCAGAGCACTCTGTTAACTTGGAATTCCTTGTGGGTTGGCATTTGCAGGAAATGACCTTCTTCGTCAATAGATTCGACCAAAGTTGAGGCAGCAATTCTCCATAAACACAATCAAGCGCACAGATTTCTTTGCTTCTCATGAAAATGACTCGGGAATGTTCTAAAATAAAGCCTGCCAAAAAAAAAAAAGTGTTATTATATTTTAGATGTTAAATTTTATCCACTCTCTTAAAATCTAAAGACAGAGATAGCTCATTTTGGGCTAATCTGCACAAAGGATTAAACATGTAATGGGTGTTCCAATAACTTGGACCGATTTTAAATGTGAGTTAAGTTTAAGCGTCTAAGGATTTTTTTTCTTTTTCTTTCAGATTTAACAACTTCAGTCTTTGGCAATTTCAACTATGGAAAGATTAACAATCGAACAACGTGTTAAAGTTATCGAAGCCTATTATGAAAATGGACGTTCAAACAGAAACGCATTTCGGGCACTTCACAATTTTTGGGGTCAACATAATCGACCAACCGAGAGTGCAATTGGGAAAATTATTCGTAAATTCAAACAAACGGGGTTGGTAGCAGATATGAAGACACCATTGCGTGCTCGTTTACGCCGTTCAGCTGAAAACATTGCTGCAGTGCACGAGAATGTGGCTGAAGACCCAGACACCTCTATTCGTCATCGCGCGCAGGAATTGAACCTCTCCACAACAACGTTACATCGGATTTTGGCAAAAGATTTGTCTCTACACGCTTACAAAATTCAATTGACACAAGAACTGAAGACTGCTGACCATTTGAAGCGCCGTTCATTCGTCAATTGGGTGCACGAGCAAAGACAAGCCGATGATGATTTTTCGCAAAAAATCATCTTTAGTGATGAAGCTCATTTCATTTTCATCTTGGTGGATTTGCTAATAAGCAGAATTGTCGCATTTGGGCTGATGAAAATCCCAGGAAGATTGTTGAAAAGCCACTGCATCCACAAAAGGTCACTGTTTGGTGTGCATTTTTTGCTAGCGGAATCATTGGGCCGTATTTCTTCGAAAATGCCAGGAATTCTGTTACAGTGACAGGCGAGCGATACTGTGCCATGATAACCAACTTTTTATGGCCTAAATTGAATTCTATGGATGTCGAAGATTTGTGGTTTTAACAGGACGGATTCACATGCCACACAACCACTGCAACAATGGCTTTATTGAATGAGAAGTTCCCAGGTCGCATCATCTCTCGAAACAGCGAGGTCAATTGGCCATCACGATCATGTGACTTGACGCCTTTAGATTGCTTCCTTTGGGGTCATAAAAAAGTAAGGTCAATGCCAACAAGCCAACAACAATTCAACAGCTGAAGGATGAGATAATAAGGCATATTAGTGAGATCGAGGAGCAACTATGCAGAGATGTCATAAAAAATTTGGACCATCGAGTGGAGGTGTGCCGCCGGAGCCTTGGCAGACATTTAGGCGATACTATTTTTCCCACATAATTGCCATGACTCAAATAACATGATCCAATAGTGAAATCAATAAATCTTCACCAATAACACTGTTTTATTTACTGCTAACTTCGATCCGTCTTAATGGAACACCCTTTATATATATCAAATTTTGCTGTGGCCATTCAATCATCAACATCAATAAGCTCTTTCAGTTTCCTTTATATGACTTGTCTTACAGTTTTGCCTTTAAGCCATTTTGGCAAAGGTCTCCCTCATAAATGAGCGACTGAAGAGATAAGCCAATGAATTAATGAAGGAGTGGCTGAAGAGCTGAGCCAAAGACTTACTGACTGGCTGAAGAGCTAAGCCAGAGACTAAATAAACAAGTGGCTGAAGAGCTGAGCCAAAGACTTACTGACTGGCTGAAGAGCTAAGCCAGAGACTAAATAAACAAATGGCTGAAGAGCTGAGCCAAAGACTTACTGACTGGCTGAAGAGCTAAGCCAGAGACTAAATAAACAAGTGGCTGAAGAGCTGAGCCAAAGACTTAAAAAAGGAAAAGAATGCATGGGAAGTAGATACTATGAACTCCATTGGGAGCTTAAGAGAAAGTCTCAGAATGAAATCATTTACACTTACTTGGCCAACAGGTGTGAGCTAAAATGGGCATTGACAACCCGGCCCGCCATTCAGGAGAATTTGTTCTATAGCGTGGTATGTAATAAATATAAGTAGAGATAGCCGTGTCACTAATGAGTAGGGTAGGTGATCACCTATAATTATCATACCATGGTGCTAGGTGATCCCAGGATGGCATGCAAATTCACTAAGGCACCATGGCTAGAGGACCTTACAACGTGCTTTAAATGCTGGTGGAGCAACCTGACTAGATAATGCGGTAAAAGCAAACGCGAAGGACTCTGGCACGGATGCAGGGTCCGAGATTGCAGTCCCGTCCTCCTGGTGTCCCCACCTCTGCAAGACGGACCTTCCCTTTAAGTGAGGACAGGTATATCAGCCAAAAGGAGCGGCTTGGTTGCTTCGAAACATACTGGACCTGGCCCTCGGTCGATGAAATTTTGCCATGGGAAAATCGTGCAGGTGGCGCATATAGGTATTGCCACGTTTTCAGGGCCGTCTTACACTTGGCAGACCAACAAGGAAGCGGACGGCCCGACGTTCGAAGAATGGTAGTTAGGCCCACGTCAGTGAAGGTGTAGGAGAAAATTCAATGGCCTCATCAACCGACCTAAACTACTGGGCTGAGATAAATGCCATTTCCTGGAATGCGGGCCACCACGCCTGCTCCAAGGACAGCATCGGAGGTTTCTAAGGCGGTAGTCGCCCGGCAAAGTATATTTGGGACGAAAAGTGATCCCTATCATGAAGGTAAGCGAACACCCCACCCCAAATCAGGGTGTGTGCCATACCGAAGAATCCTTTACAGACTTAGAAGAAGTCTGACTGGAGAAAAGAAAACCCGCTCACACTCGAGTGACTCTCACAGCGCAAGCTCCGTAAGAGTGAGAGGAGAAGAACGAATCCCCCAATGAGGTTCCATTTGATAAGTACGGTAGAAATCCCCTCGTAGTCCCCAAAACTAGTTGGGCAACCAGCGTTAAAGACTAGAATACAAATAGGCTTCAAGAGCATCCAGAAGAGGACTCCTTGAGCTAGAGAGCACCACACCTCTCTCCAACTTTTAAACGTAACAGAAGGCAAAGTTGTAATAAGAAGTTGACATCGCCCCCACCCCCTACCTCCATCCTATCTCAAAGAAAATCTACCATCGGCCACTCCAACTCTCCGAAGCGCGGAAAAATCCCTCTAGTGACATCCAGCAATCCCTGATCCTATTTGTCATTTAAGTTAGAATGACCATTTGTATTCTTATGGCGTTAGTATGAGTTTATGATGGTACTCGATTTAACGGAAGTAGAAACAATTGTGCGTGAACCCCGTCATATTTACTAGTAGAAGAGTGTAATATAATTTGATGTTTAATGCTAATCAAAAGGGGGCACGATAAAATAACTAATCGGCAATTGGTTTGTTTTACGCAGAGCCTATTTTTTTATTTTTGTCATGAATAGATATTGTAATAGGCCTAGTTACCAGCATGTTTAGTCTTAGTAGGTGAATATAAATAAAAAAAAAATTTGTAGTTAATTGTTAAATTTAAAATATATGTATATTTTGGGATAATTCCTGGGCATTTCTTTAAATCCTTATATGTTTGAGACTGGCTCTTCCTTAAAACAACAAAAATAGCATTCTTCGACACAAAACCTTACTTTCATACACTTACAACCTCGCCTCATCATATCTCAATTTCCACAACAAGATCAGTCTTCTCACTAACTATTTCCAACAAAACGGATATACTAGAAACTTATACAACCGAACTCTTCAAAATTTTATCAATAAAATATTTAACCTGAAAGACCCCTCATACAACGTCCCTAAAGGGAAGGTTTTTGTACTTCTCCCATATATAGGACCCTTCAATTCACTTCAGTGGGCCAAACTCTCACCCATTCTTAAAAATTCCTTTCCTGCCACACATTTTATACCAATTTTTCAAACAGATGCAAAGTATATCTTTTCAACATTAAAGACAAAATACCTACGCTGCTTCGATCCTCCATCATATATGAATTCACCTGCTTGAGATATAATTCCAAGGTGTATTTGGGATAGACACAGCACATACTACATATCCGTATTTGCACACATCTAGGCATCAACAACAGAACTTGAGCCCAACTCACTACTCCCGAATTCTCCACTATCCGATTACACTACGAAAACAGACATCCACACCATAAAGCCAACTTAAATAATTATTCAATTAAAGATACAGCCAACACTGAAAGACAACTTGAATCCATTTACATTAGATTTACAAACCCCATTTTAAACTCGGACACAAGCTCATTTCCACTTTTACTACACCTATAAACAACCACGAATCACACACGCCAAAACCACTCCCACAAAAAACATTCTATATTGTTCCAATATTTTCATTATCTCCCATTTCTACAATGAAGACATCCAGAACTGATTAATCTCACTTTTTATTTGAAAAACAAAAACATATTTCCCATTCCCTAATAATTAAAATTAAAAGCCCTGCATTTTTATAATTTGAATATTGCCACCTCTGCTGCTTCCCATTTCCCATATAATTTATTTATAAATATCTGATAACTATTCTAAAAATTCTTATGTTTGTAAATATTTATATTCTCATATCCTTGAAAATGGATTCCTACTCAAAACGTTGGTACCAAGAAGTTATAATACCATAATGGTTCCTAAATGCAACCTTCTTATATATCCTAAAAATATGTCTATGCCTGGCAATGTGCAACCCTTCTGCTCTCTTTATATATATATATATATATATATATATATATATATATATATATATATATATATATATATATATATATATATATATATATATATATATATATATATATATATATATATATATATATATATATATATATATATATATATATATATATATATATATATATATATATATATATATATATATATATATATATAT